>CAUYPK010121547.1:0-25646 GCA_963574355.1 Loris lydekkerianus | reverse complement strand
TGTTTATTGCAGCCCAATTCATAATTGCTAAGTCATGGAAGAAGCCCAAGTGCCCATCGACCCACGAATGGACTAGCAAACTGTGGTACATGTATACCATGGAATATTATGCAGCCTTAAAGAAAGATGGAGACTTTACTTTTTTCATGTTTACATGGATGGAGCTGGAACATATTCTTCTTAGCAAAGTATCTCAGGAATGGAAGAAAAAGTATCTAATGTACTCAGCCCTACTATGAAGCTAAATTATAGTTTTCACATGAAGGCTATAACCCAACTATAGCACAAGACTAAGGGGAAAGGGCCCACAAAGGGGAAGGGAGGGGGGAGGTTTTGGTGGAGGGAGGGTATGGGTGGGGCCACATCTATGGTGCATCTTAGAATGGGTACAGGCAATTGCACTAATGTACACAGCTATGATTTAACCATAAAAAAAAATCATAAGAAAGAGAAAACACACTTAATGTTCATTAAGTGGCGGTGGATCATCATAACGGGTGTGTGTTCATGTCAGTGGGTGGAGGAGGAAGGAGGAGGAGGCTGAAGGGTGGGTCTTGCTGTCTTGGGTGGCATTGGCAGAAGGAAATCCATGGATTAGTGGACCATGCAGTTCAACCCCATGTTGATGAAGGGTCTGCTGCACTCAGTTTTTCTTTCAGGTATCTTTTCAGCTTGATGGCTGAGTGCTATCTTATCCGGGGAGGCCACGCAGGCGTTCCACAGTCCCCCGTGCAGCACTTCTCTGACTGTGTCTGCAGTAGTCTGTACCCATTTCTTTGCCTTCATTCTGCCTGAAAGATGGTCTTTCCCCCTTTAATTTTAGATTGGGAACCTTGCTAGTGTCTTGCCTCTGTGCATCTTTTCTTGTGACATGTGTGCATCACTGCCCTTTGTTTCCTGTCCCTTCTCTTCCCAGGTCTCAGGATGCAGCTTCAGCCTCACAGTGCGTCCTCTCTGCTTCCCACTTCCTCACACTTCTGACCTTCTGTTTTGTTATTTTCTTGGTCCTGATCTTCTGCATTGTTAATTCAGTCATCCCACATAACCACCTTCACCTTCTCTTTGTCTGAAGAGTTGTTTAGTTGAGGACCATGTTTTTTAGTTACAGGAAAGCTTTTTTTTTTTTTCCTCCTGTGTGTTATGACAGAGTCCCTTTGAGCACTGTCATTATTTTAATTAAAATTCAAGCCTTCATCTGTATTCTCCAGTAGCTCTTTCTGGGCGTGTGCTCTTGCTTTTGAGCCATCCTGTGTGTTACAGAGACCCATAGAACAGGGTTATCAGTCTTTGTAGGCTCCCTGGTTCCAGGTTTGTGGAGTACTGATGGGACTGGCAGGCCTGCTGAGCTGGTGTCCAGATGGCATCTGTGTCCACGGCCAACCGTGGCTGAGCCCACCTGGTGCCCTCTGATTGCTGGCTCAGGGGCGGGTTGCTCTGCTTCCTGCCCAGCCACTGCTTCACATTGGTGCTTAGGACTCTAGACCAAGCACTCAGAACAAGGATGGCCTTCTTCCAGGGTCCACAGGTCCCCCCTCAAGCTTTGCTGAGATGCTGTAAGGTGTTCATTCAGGGCACTGGGGCTGCTTCCCTGCACAGCACATGTACCCTGCCACCTCTTGTCCTCAGCACTGGAGAGGCAGAATGCCAGGGTCACTCCCTTCCTTTAGAGACACGTGAAAGACTAGAACTCAAGGAAAAAATAACTATTGAGCAGCACTTTACCGATTTTGTTTCATACTTCATGTACAAATGAAATAGACTTTGGGAGATTCATGGTAAACTCAGGAATTGAATGCCTTGTGCTGGAAGTACACTCACCTGTGCCATTAAAGTGAGCTGGCCTCCCCGGAGCACTGATGTGGCTGGGCATGGTTCATAGGACTCTGACTTCCTTATAATTAGGTACCTGTGAGGGGCTGTGAGGAATTCTCACGTTTACTTAGACCATAACTTACCCTGAGCCTTAGTTTTCTAATCTGTAAAATGGAGGAATACTATTAAATAAATAAATCCTTCACACCCTTGTTGGGATGGATTGCATAACGTAACGTCTGTAAAACATCTGTCATGTCTAACATGTAGCAGATCCTTTGTAAATGTGGTCTCATTCCTTCCCCTCTATCTGTCTCCAGGTAAAGAGGAGCAGTGTTAGGCCGGGTGGACTGTCAGCCTTGCCCAGTCAGTGGGTTCCTCAGGCTCACTCCCTTTTGGGGTGACTACTGATGTTAGAATCAGTCAGTTCACATGGACTCTGTCTGGACTCTGTAGCTTACAAGACGCATGTCTTTAGAGTATGCTTGGTAATGTTTGGTATCTTTTTTTGCTTGTTTGTTTTAAGACAGAGTCTCACTACATTGCCCTCAGTAAAGTTCCATGGCGTTGCAGCTCACGGGAACCTCCAACTCTTAGGTTTAAGTGATTCTGTTGCCTCAACCTCTCAAGTAGCTGGGACTACAGGCGCTCACCACAACGGCTGGCTATTTCTTGTTGTTGTTGTTGTTGTTGTCATTGTTATTTGGAAGGCCTTGGGCTGGGTTCAAACCCACCACCGCCGGTGCATAACTGACCCGGTGACAGGGTCACCAGACCCACAGCAAGGCCCTAGAAGAGGGGTGAGGCCGAGGTGAGGGGTTCCCTCTGCTGATGGACCCCTCCTGTGAGGATCAGCTCCCCAGGGTGTCCCCAGCTGGATGTGCTGCTGCCGTTCCCCGTTCCCCTGTGGGAAGCAGGCCCCCTGAGGAGATGCCAGGTGGGCCTCAGAGCAGGGAGGGCGGGTCTTGAGGTGTTGGGTGGCCAGACAGAATACACGTCACCAGTAAAATCTGAATGTCAGATAAATAATAATCTTTCAATGTAGGCTTCTTCCAAATACCATGGGCCATACTTATATGCAGAAAAATTATTTCTTGTTTCTTTGAAGATCCAATCTAATTAGGCTTCCTGCATTTTAATTTGCTAGATCTAACTTACTGTCATGGTGTGTTCTTGTTCATTGACGAGCTGCACCTGATACTTAGCCTGCCACCTAAGTCACCTGTCAGGGTTGCCAAGAAATAGGACTTTGAAAGAGCAACTGAATATGTTGGAGAAGAGTTCTGCCAGGCTCCTGGTCTGTCCCTGTTGTCTGAGCTGTGAGTCACAGCCTGACCTTGAGTGCTCACTGAGGCTCTGTGCATCCTGCCCTTCCACTTCTATTCCCGAAGCCTGCAGTGGGGACCTTGTGCCGGCACATGGTTAGGTGTGGATGTGGCAGTGCAGGCCCCAGGGAGCTGGTGCTAAGGACTTAAGAATGGTGCACCAAGGTGCAGGGGCTTTAGCATCTTGTAACTAGTCTTATGGACTGTGGGAGTGGGTCAGTGCCAGGAGCCTGGAGGCTTTGGGTGGGCTCTACTCAGCAAAGGCTACAGTCTACTCTACTGGGGAGATGGCTCTGCCCAACACCTATGTTTCTAGTTTTGTCTTGAGCATCTACTCTGCCAGTTACCTCCTCCTACCTGTTATGGGTGAATTGTCTGCCCTCCTAATTCAGATGTTGAAGTTCTAACCCCTAGTACCTCACAATATGGCCTTACTTGGTGATAGGGTCTTTAACAAGGTCATTAAGGAAAATGAAGTCATATGTTCCCCCAGAAACTCCTTTGGGACCCTGAAACAGTCCCAGCTGGTGAAGAGTGGGTGGAGTACGCTGCTGAGAATGCTGCATCTTATACCCCAGAGTCCGGCCTCCTGCCGTGCTTTCTGCTCTGGCTTTCTGAGTCCCGTCTTGTGGGATGGCACATTAGTTTGCTAAGCTGCTGTAACAAAGCACCTCAGACCAGGTGGCTCACACCATAGCACTTCATCATCTTACAGTTCTGTACGCAGAATGTGTGAGGTGAAAGTGTGGGTTTTCCATAAGGCCTCTCCTTGTCTTGCAGACATCCATCTCTCCCCTGTGTGTGTCTGTGTCCTAGCCTCCTCTTATGAGGACACCAGTAGGATTGAATTGGGGCCCATCCACGACCACAGACTTGAAGGTGATCCATTAAAGGTGGCCTTGCAAATCTGTGGGAGTGACCCTTCCCCAGAGGACAGCCCGTCTGCCTTGAGGAGGTTTGACTGCGTTCTGTTTTCTGAGTATAATATTCCTACAGAGGCGTGTGCCATCTGAGTCAAGGCTTGGTGATTTTGTATGTGTGTATGCTGGTGCAGTCCTTGAAGAGGTCTGGGAAAAGCTATCTCAGAGCTATTTTTATGTCGTGACATATTTGAGTAATTAAATTTATTTTTATATCATTTTTCTTAGCCATGCATTTGCCATTTAAAGATTTGTCTACCATGATAAAAATGTCACCTCAAATGTCAAAAACTAGGATTTAGAGTACTGGATAAAATTGAGAAAATGAGCATCACTTGATTCTGGATAATTGGTTTCATTATGATCTAAAACTTCAAGTTATAAAATTTGTGTTTTTTCCTATTTGTAGAATTTTAGCTTTAAGTTCCATAGTTAGAAAACTTGGCCAGTGAGTGTGGGAAGCCACTTGGTGGCCCCCCTCATCCAGCCAGTGCCACTTGCAAGGCAGCCTTCCTCTGCATGGGCTCCTGAGCTAAAGCAGCAGGAAGGGTTTCCTGGGCACCAGCTGCTTGGAGGTTTAGTGTGCGGTGTGTGCGTGGATGAGGGTAGGACCCGCATGGAGCATTGATTCCACAGAGAGACAAACTAAACTGGAAGACTCTCTCCTGTGGCCTCCTGGCTGACCTCAGAAAGGACTGGGGGTGTGACTGTGAGCCCTTCTGATGAGCACCATGATTTTAAGAGGTGAATGGCTGTTTTATACGGTACCTTATAGGCAGACTGGTCACACTGACTGTCTGATCCTCCCAGTAATTCCATGGATATCATGCATCTTCCCAGGACACACCCCTGGTTTTGTTTATTTATTATATTTTTGTGACAGAGTCTCACTCTGTCACCCCTGGGTAGTGTGCCGTGTCCTTAGTCTAGCTCACATCAACCTTAGTCTCTTGGACTCAAGCCATTCTCCTCCCTCAGCGTCTGGGAGGAGACTCTGAGGGGAGATTCTGAGTAGCTGGGACTACAGGGCCCACCACAATACCTGGCTAATTTTTCTCTTGCTCAGGCTGGTCTTGAACTCCCAAACTGAAGGGATCCTCCCTCCTCAGCCTCCCAGAGTGATGCTGACCAGAGTGCTCTGGTCAAAACACTGCAGCGGGACTGCTTGGTAAGGCCACGCCCTCACCCTGGCCTAGCTGTCTCTGTCCGGCTGGCAGCAGAGGGGGAAGGGCATGGCCCGCTGGTGAGGCAGAGGAGGATCATAGGGAGGAGTTTGGGGATCAGAGAGGGAGGGATGTGACAGTGGGGGACCAGTACCAACCATCAACAATGCTTGGGAGCATCATCGGCAGTGGTGAGGGGTGCCGTTGACAGTGTGAGGGGTGCCGTTGACAGTGTGAGGGGTGCTGTCAGCAGTGTTGGGGAGCACAGTTGGCAGTGTCACATTACTAGGGAGTGCTGATGGCAGTGTTGGGAGCTCTGTCCACAGTGGTAAGGGGCACCATCAGCAGTGATGGGGAACGTGATCGGCAGTGGTGAGGAGCGCTGTTGGCAGTGTTGGGAGCTCTGTCCACAGTGGTGAGGGGCACCATCAGCAGTGATGGGGAACATGATCAGCAGTTGTGGGGAGCGCTGTTGGCAGTACTGGGCTGTGAGCAGGCCCCAGGTGAGGCTGCTCCTCCTTGTCCTCACAAACACCTGCACCTGCACCTGGAGCGCAGTAGCAGGACAGGGGGTCAGAGTTCTTCCATGTGGAAGATTGTAGGGGCAGCATTTAGTTGGGGTTCATGAGGTGATGGGGAAGACTTCACTGTCCCACTCTGTCCTGGTTCGCAGGCCTGACATAGGTGGGGTTCCTTGCATACTGGGCTATGGAGATCATCCCCAGGGGGTGGATGGTCTGCAGGAAGATGGAAAGATAACAGCATGTTTTTTGAGAAGCTGGATGTCCTTTCTGTGCCATATGTAGAATTTGAATGACAGAAGTCCAGATTTGTGCTCAATTCACAGGCTAGTTGGGGGCCATGGGAGAGAGTGAAGGCGTACTCTGGATCCATGCTGGGCAGGACCTGCTCTGGGCATCCGCCCTACAGTCATGGACTCTAGAGCCAGGAATCAGCCAGGGAGAGGGGCCTTGAAACTTCACCTTGCTTCTAGGTAGGCTGTGGACTGAGGCCCCAGGGTATAATTTCTTCTTTTCTGAGCTCACTCTGAAGCTCCCTCAGCAGAGGCTGGGCTTGGTGGGCATCTCTGGGAGCAGAGACCCTCCAATGTTATCCTCCTCAAGAGGTGGGAAGTGTCCCATTGAGCCTGGGTGTGTTCATCTCCTCTCTCCTCCTTATGCAGCCCAGTGCCCCTCAGGGGCTAGAGCTGATGCTGCTGCTCCTACTCCCTCTTCCCCCTTCCTCCTCCCCTGCCGAGGGGGGCTTTCTTTCCTTCCACTGCTCCAACCCTCTGGCTAAGCCTCCTGGAATCTGGTGTGAGTGTGGCTCACAGCTAGCCAGATCTTTCTTTCCTCTGTAGCTTCAGCCTAGCTTCCCAGGCCGTGGGGCCAGCACATGGGGGCCACTTGGCATCGTGGGGTGGACTATCAGAGTCTTGTTGGGGAGTTCCACAGATAAAAGCGGGAGCCAGCTGGAATGTGGGTAGAGGATGAGGCTGCTGAGGAGCCATCAAGGCCCTGGGGACCCCTGGAGCAGAGTTTTTGGAGGTAGGAAATTTAGACAGTGCTCTGGCAGAAGACACATTTCCAAGATGCTCCAAAAGGAGATCAGACAGGAGGATGAAAGGATTGAATAGTCTCAAAGTTCCAAAGGCAGCTGCCCTCCCAGGGCTCCTATGAGCCAGAGATAACATGACAAAACTTTGGATGCTTTTAAACTCAGCTTTGGAGGGGAAAAGAGCTGCCTGGAATTGAATGATATTTGAAGCTTCAGTCAAACAAGCTGCCATCAAAGCCTCCATCTCATCAGTTGGGCTTCGGGCTGTGGCCTTCCCAGCTTGGCTCTCACTGGAAGGACAGAGTGGGGCAGGTGGGCCATAGGCATCTTGTATCTTGGAGGGCTTTTCCCCAGGCCTCAGTGCAGCCTCTGCGCGGGGTGGAACCTGGGAGCGCTGAGGTCAGAGGAAAAAAGTGAGCTTTTCATTTAGAGATCTGATAGTGAAGTCCTAGTAGGCATCAGGGCAGCCTTTCCCTATAAAAAGTTTATTTTGTCTCATTTCTTTCCAACTATCTTATTAAAATGAGCAGATGCCAGTGGGGCTCCTGCATCAGGCCCCAGGCAAAGAAGGGCAGCAAGGCCCTGCCTTGTGCCCCTGCTGGATGGAGGGAAGGTGGCAACCCATGGCTCCTGTCTGAGCAGGGAAGACAAAGATTGAGTGCCAGGTGTTTTGGGTTGCTCACTGACTGTGAGACCTGTCTATTTAGTGGCTATTAGAGGTGATGAGAATGAGGTTTAATCTTTGGAAATAGTACGTTCTCTTAATTGCACCAGCAAAAATGGTTGGAGCTGTGTTTTATGGATGAGCAAAATAGCTCTCTGTCCTCACAGCATCTCAGTTTGGTCCTAGGAATTGTTTTAATGCAAGAAGCAAAGGCGTGTTGTGACATAGCCCCATGGGGTGTTCAGGAGGGGGAGGGAGCGAGAAGAGGGCACCTGGTGTCTCTTCCTTGTAGAGCGTTAGACTGCCCTCACAGCATCGTCCATGAGTGGCACTTAGTACATAACCATTTTGTGATGCTGCTGTTTGAGGAGTTCTCTCTTTGTAAAACCTCTATTATGTCCCCTTGAGGAAGGAGAGAGCAAATCATATTTCTCTCTAGGGGAGAATGGGAAGGTTGCTAAACCAAAGTACCACACGCAGTGTCTGGGTCCTCCCTAAGTGCTCTGATGCCTAAGAGTGAGTGAGTCAGGACTTTGTCTTGGGTCCTCACTTGGAGATATTACTATTACGTCCTCTTTTTGTTCCAGTGTTGGCTGTTGGCAGCTAATGAAAGGCTAGTAGCAGCCTTCCCCAGGCAAAGTGTCTTTCCTTGGTGCTGTGCCTAGAGCTTTCCTGATGGACAGAGTCCAGTCAGTATGAAATGGAGTGGGGAAGAACTGGCACTGAGCCCCACTAAAACCCACACCATGGGTTACCAGCAAGCCCCTTGGGCCCATGACTCTGAGGTGCAGGAGCAAGCCAGCCCCTGGGGTGGGCAGGTGGAGTGGGTGGGATTTGGAGATGTGGCGGATGATTCTGGTGCTTCCCCCCCCCCCCACTCTGCCAATAAGATGCTCTTAGATTTGTCCTCACCCTGTCAAAGCCTACTGGGAAAGGCCACCAGGACCATAACTCTGCCAAACCAGTATGTGTGGGCTCCGTCTGCTGCAACCCAGGAGGGTGCACGGGAGGAGGGCAGTGGGATGCCCAGGTGCCGGGGTCAGGGAGAGCTAAGCACAGAGTCTGAGCTTCTGCTGGGTGGTTCTAAGGAGGGTGTGAGGAAACTGAGGCCGGTTCTGACTGAAGGCTGTGCAGACACAGGGAAATCATTGGTGACAGAGCATCTGGGTCCTTTTTTTTTTGGAAAGATAGAGTATCACTGTGGACCTGGTTTGGAAGTAAAGAAGCAGTGGTCATCCACTCCTGGTGGACATAGTGAGGGGTGTTCGGTTGTCCTGTGCTTGCAGGGTGCCCCTCTCTGCTGTGTCCTGCAGTGTCACAGAGTGGCCTCGTGACGAGCTTTATGTTCTAGGGCACTATGTATATTCATTTGAGCCTGTCCCAGCCTGGCTGTGAGCTATTAATTCCAAGGGTGGGTTTTATTTTCTCCCACCTCCTGCCTGTGTGACTTGGGCAAGTCATTTCTCCTCTGGGCCTCAGTTTCCTTCCCCCTTTGCAAAAGGGAGAGGGTTGGGATGACACCTCAGCCCTAGCTGCTGTTACTTTGGGATAAGAGAATGTCCTCAGGTCCCTGTCCAAGGTTACTGCAAATAGGTTACATTCTTTCGTATCACGGGCCACATGTGAATTGTTCATAGTGTATGAGTTGGGCTGTTGTTAACCAATTGGCACAAGGCTAAACTTTACATATTTTAATCAAGCATTGACTAATTGGATTTTTCAATCTACTTTCTGTATTATGGAGTCAATAAAACCTTATTTAAGGCTTGAACATTTCCATGGGCCTTTCTCAACTTTATTTTTTTATTCTTCTTTTTTTAATTTTATTTTGGGATGTAGTATCACTCAGTCGCCCTGGGTAGAGTGCATTGGCATCATCATAGCTCACAGCAACCTCAAACTCCTGGTCAAGCAGTCCTCCTGCCTCAGCCTCCTGAGTAACTGGGATGCAGGGGCCTGCCACAAGGCCTGCTGTTTTTTCTGTTTTTAGTACAGATGGGGTCTTGCTCTTGCTCAGGCTGATCTGGAACTCCTGAGCTCAGGCAATCCACTCGCTTCAGCCTCCGAAGTGCTAGGATTACGGTGTGAGCCACCACACCTGGCTGACCTTTCCCAACTCTAATTTCTAGGCCTGAAGTGCCTAAGAGATTAAAAGGCCCTGCTGCCTCCATTCTGCAGATGAGGTGAAGGTCATGAGTTCCTATAAGTCCAGGGACGAGGTTTGGGGAGTCCTAGAAACCCTTAATCTTTGTTGGAAAGTTTTGCATGTATGTGTGCATGTGCAGTTTGTAAGAGGAAAATGTTGTTCTGCTTTTGCAGAATCTCTAAGGATTTTGCTTCTCAGCAGATGTTTGTATCAAAATCTTATGAATGGTTGAGGCTGAGGTCAGATGCGCAGGTGGAGAATCAGGCCTGTACTACCTTGTTCCTCTCATTAGCATCTGGAGCCCAAGCCAGCATCCTCCAGTCCTCCTGGGACGGTGGGGCTTAGGTGGGCAGAGGACAGAGCTCAGCCGGACAAGAATCCATGTCTGCAGGTCCCCCAGCTCCTGCCCCTCCTGTCTGCAGCCCCAGAGGCCTGGCCTCTCCCCTTTCTGTGGCCTCACTCAACCAGAGGTCCAGGCGGTAGAAACTCTTCTGCTGCTTTTCCTCCCAGGAGAGGGTCCTGCCGCCTTGAGAGGCGTGATACAGGAGCTCCCCAAGAAGGCATCCTCACGCTGTCCACAGTTCATCTGTAGGCATTTTTAAGTTTGGCCAACAAGGGGAGGTAGCATGGCTCTCACGTGCAGCCAGAGGATGATTCACAGCATTTCTCAGTGAGGGTCAGTGCTGGCCACCCGTCTAGGTCCCAGCTCAGCCTGGCTGGAAATCCACATGCCCTGCCTGGTAGCGCAGGTGCATCCTCCTGGGCTCCAACCCAGCCTCTGGTCTAGCTGTCTCCCTAGTCTGTGATCTCCTGAACATGGAGGTCCTGCCCCTGCATGCTCACTCACAGCCCTCACAGCTTTCCATTGGAGGAGAGCAGGGGTGCAAGTTTCAGCTTCAGGACTGACACAAGTTGGCTGGCAGGTGCAGTAAAAAGAGCTCCACACTGAGCTGTATCCAGTGGACAGTGGCGGCTCAGCCTGGGGGGCATACATCAGCTCCCTCTGGCCTGTGGGATAAGGTAAAGTTCTAATAGCTCCTCTTAAGAGCTTCTGCTCTTCTCCTCCAGTTATGCCTCCTTACTGCTGCCCTTATGTCCTCCCCATCTGATCTGCATGATCAGTACCTCCGTATCTTCCAGGGCACACTTGCAGACCCAAGATTTACCCAGGAGTTCGTCAGAACTTTCAGAATGAGGCAGCTGGACAGCCCAGTCCTTTAAGGGGTCTAGTGAAGGTGCTGTTAAAACAGCTAGTCCACTTCTTTCCTTGGAGCAGTGGACATCCATGGCCCTAATTACCATCTTTCTGCAATGCTTGACCTTGCTTTGAGTCTCCAAATAAGTGCAAAGTATTGTTAAGGGCACAGCCAGGCTAAGAATACAGGTGAGCCCCTTTCTCCTGCCAGCCCTCCCGCACAGTCTCCTGGCTGCCGCGCAACAGCTGTGAGGTGAGATGCTTTTCCAGACTCAAAGGCCATTTGGGGCCACCTTGTAGTCTGCTCACTGTGTCCTTTATTCTAATTCTAAATCTAAACCACAGTGACTCTTAATGAGTAACAGAATCAGGGTCAAGAGAGAAAGGTACTATCAGTAAGCCTAATTCATTGTTGGCTTAGAAATAATGAGTCCTGGGAACGAGGTTATAAATAAGTAAGGCCATTTAGAAGCACGAACAGCTTTAAAATGCATTCCTTGTTTGTGTTTTTGCCTGCTTGCCATTTACAAAGTTTAAATTTTTATGTAAATGACATTCTACATAGTGCTAACTATCTGTGAAGTACAAGGTTTATTTAAAAAAAAAAAAAGTGCTTCTAGCTCCATGCTCTAAAAAAATGCAGCATCTAAAAATAGACGGAAATGAGAAATGGTCCTTTTTCAAAGCTCTGGGAGGCTCTTCAGGGCCCCTAAAGTAGCAGGGACTACTACTTGGTTTAGAGTCGTCAGGGTGGGAGGACCGGGCCCTCACTTCTCCCACAAGCACTGATTCTGTGCAGGTTCAAGGAGGAAAGGCCCATTGTGCGCATATCCCAACTCGGGCTTTCTTTCCAAAAACCCTTCTTGCCTTTGGAACATCACACAATGTTGGGCAAAACACAGTGTTTGAAATTGGGACTATATTTGCAACACATTTCAAAGAGATAATGTCTAAATATAGAAAGATTTCTTGTGAAATCAAGAAGAGAAATCATAATCACCTCAAAGGAGAAACCAACAAAGGGCCTTCAGGATTATATAATTGCTCACAATTTATATAATCCAAACAAAGGCCAAGAAGTAAATAAATTTATTTAGCCACACTAGTAATGAAATGAACCTTTGGTGATGAGCTGCTGCCTTTTGTTTCCCTTAACCTGGCAAAGATTTACAGGGACAGATACTGCCAGGCTTGGCAGGAGAAACAGACACTCATGCTAATGACAAGAGCAAAGTTCAGCAACTTTAATTCCCTCTCCTAAGAGGGCATGCTCTCCTAATGTTCTTCCTGCAGGTAATCACAGAGGGACAAAAATATCTGGTATGAGGATGCCCATTATGGTACTGAATGACAACTTGGGAAACCTAAATGTTTAGATAATTAGAAGTTATCTGAATTATAGCACATTTATAGCATGGACTATGAGGCATCTGCTTAAAACAATGTACTGCAGTACTCCTGAGAGTCTGAAGCGCAGTTAAATCACCAGGGATCTTGTTAAAGTGCTGATTCTGATTCAGCAGGTGAGGGGTAGAGCCTGAGAATCTGTATTTCCATCATGCTCCCAGGTGACCCAGGCATTGCTGATCCTAGCAGCAGCCTGCGCACAGTAAAGATGGAAGGGTATGTTTACAGACAGATCACCTGCTTACTGCATGATGGTAAGTGAGGGCAAGGGCAGGTCATACAAAGATAAAGTAGCAGCTCCTCTTTAATGTTCTTTTTTTCCTTTCTTCTTTTAGCAATTCTCTTGCCCTTTGCCTCCTAAGTAGCTGGGATTACCGGTGGCCGCCACAACACCTGGCTTTTTTTTTTTTTTTTTTTTTTTGGTCAAGATGTGGTCTCACTCTGTCTTACTCCAGCTCATGCTGGTCTCGAACCTCCAAGCTCAGGAAATCCACCTGCCTCAGCCTCCCACAGCACTAGGATTACAGGTGTGAGCCACCACACCCGGCTGGGAGCTCCTACACAAATGTAGGCCAGGTACAGTGGCTCATGTCCCAGTTACTTGGGAGGCTAAGGCAAGAGAATCACTTAAACCCAAGAGTTTGAGGTTGCTGTGACCATAGCACTCTACCCAGGGCAAAAGAGTCAGACTGGGTCTCAAAAATAAATAAATAAATAAATTAATTAATTAATTAATTAATTAATTAAATAAAATACACACATGCACACACTTTTAAACCTTCTCTGGGGTTAAGAGATATCTACTGGTACATAGTATCTGGGAAGATATTTACCAAAATGCAAGCAGTGCATAGCTGAGAGTGATGGAGATTTAAGGTATATTCTTTTTATTGTTTGTGTTTTCTAATTTCCCCTAAAAAGTATGAGCCGCCTAATAGGAGCATGGCAGGCCCCAGCGCTGACTTCAGCACCTGCTCGTCCAGACAGGCCCTTCTGCTGCGGCCTTCATTTCAGGGGCCTCTCATCTTGGGTCCTTCTGAATCAGGAATGGGGGGTGAGGGTATGAAGTACTTTAAGGATGTATTTATTTTTCCTGTCACGTCAAAGCTGTGTGTCTGTCTCTTTAAAATATTGCTTAAAATTCTCCCTTAAAAAACAAGGCAATTACTTGCCAATCCCCTGCTGTAGGAGGAAACCTTGTAATTACCAGGCATCTGTCTCTCAATTGAACAGCAAGGCCCCACAGCCAGAAGACGTGTGACTCAGCAAACAAGAAGGCAGAGCGAGTGATGGGGGGGCCTACGCTGAATCCTAAAATACTGTGTGATTGAGACTGAATTTCAGCCCCAGGGTTGGGCATGTGTGTACCTCATCCATGGAGCATGCTGGGCTGACTGGCAGAAGAAAAGGCAGCGGCTCTGTCACCTTTGCTAAATGCAAAGTTGAGTCGGTGACTAGAAACACATTAACTTAAAGATAGTCCTTTAGCCAGTCTCTTCACTATACCTCCAGGAAGAGGGAACAGCTGTGTCAACTGGGAACTCAGGAGCCCCTGCACCAGCACCACAATTTATGGAAATAGCTTTTTAGAAGCAATGGATAAGGCCTAAAAGGAGCAAGGGAGACAGCAGCAGAGGAAATTGGTGTTTGATCAAGCCCCAGGGTACAGGAATTGTGTTAAGGACTTTAAAACACTGTTGCCTTTAATCACAGTACCCACTTTGTAGGTGAGGACACCTGAGGCCAAGAGGCAGCATGGCATCATGGAAATGTCAGACAGACCTGGGGACCTGTTCTGTCCTTACTGCCAGTTTCCCCCACAAATGACCAGCCTTCAGAACGGACTTTTGGAGAGACCCTGCAGGGTGTGCCCAGCCCAGAGGCCCAGTGCAGGTAGAGCTTGCTGTACCTGCCCATGGCACTGATTTGGCATCTGATTAGGGACTTTAAGTAAGGTTAATTTCTCTACGTAATTAAAGGAAAACAGCATGGAAATACTGCCTTGTCTCTTCCACTGGGGCCTTGTTTTCCATCCTGTGATTACAGGGGACATCCACTTGGCTTAATTTGCTTAAAAAATATGGAGCAGACCCTGTCACTTGGGGCTGGCCTCCTATCTGCATTTGGACAGACACCCCTCAGATTCTTACCAGATCTGTGTCATTATTTGGGCTCTGGGTCTGCAAGGTAAGTAGCGCATAGCCCACTGCGCAAAGCTGCCCAGCCTTGTACAGTAAAGAACGTGAGTAGTAAGTATTAGCTCAGTGAATTACCAGCAGTGATGCCGGCAGGCTAATTGGGCTGGGCTTTGAAGTAGGAATCAATGTGTAGGAGATGGGAGGAAAGTGATGCAAGATCAAGGAGGCCAGCAGGGCATCTGAAGGATGCCGCATGCTGCTCAGCATGGTCAGAAACCTTGGAATAACAGGTCCAGAAAGTGGAGGTAGGTGGTGAGGCGCCTCAGGGCCTTCCAAGTAGCAAAATATTAATTTCAGTAATGAGGGTGGAGACAGGAGGGCCAGTGAAAGGACAGTTAGAGTCGTACTGGGCAGATGCGACGGTGAAGAGCAGGTATCCTGGGAGGAGAAAGGAGACTTGGAGAGGGTGGTTGGGATGTGGAGGTGAGGGAGAGGAAGGGGTTGAGCAGGGTGTGGGGGATCCTCGGGTTGTGGCTTGACTGAGGGAGTGAACGGAGTCAGTGCTAGTTGCAGACAGGGAAGGCAGGCTAGGTGGGCCATAGGCAGGTGGGCTGGGTGTGTTGGGATGATCCTTCCTCCCTCAGAATTGACATCTAGGTGTTGGCTCAGGATGGTGGCTGGACTCAGTACGGATTAAAACTCATGTGCAAGTAGGCTGTGGTTGGCGATGAAGCACCAGTCGAGTCCCTCCAGGGCCCCCTAGTCCTGGGGCTGGCTTTGTGGACCAGAAAAGGTCCCCTTCAGGCAGCTGTAGCCCATGAGCTCATGGCTTTGACACCACATCCTTTCACCTTGTACGTGTATCACGTGGGAAGTTTGGAACACAGGTGCTGTCATTGGAGTGACTCATTGGTATCTGTCCTCTTAGAGGAAAATGGTAGCAGCCCTACTCTTGGGTCGTAGAGAAGATGGAAGGGGAATGGTGGCAGCCCCACTCATGGGGTGGTAGAGAAGATTGAAGGGGAATGGTGGCAGCCCCACTCATGGGGTGGTAGAGAAGATTGAAGGGGAATGGTGGCAGCCCCACTCACGGGGTGGTAGAGAAGATTGAAGGGGAATGGTGGCTGCCCCACTCCTGGGGAGGTAGAGGAGATTGAAGGAGAATGGTGGCAGGCACAGTCAAGCATGGTAGAGGAGATTAAAGGGGAATGGTGGCTGTGACAGTCATGGGGTGGTAGAGGAGATTAAAGGGGAATGGTGGCTGTGACAGTCACAGGATGGTAGAGGAGATTGAAGGGGAATGGTGTTAGCCCCACTCACAGGGTCATAGGGAAGGTAGAAGGCATGAAGGTCGTGAAGCGCCTCTCTTCCTACGGACTTTATGGTCTTTGCTCAGTTTCAGCAAGTGTCAGCTGTGGATATCTGGCAGACAGCAGGGTAGCCTCTGTGCTCAAGGCTGTGTGGCAGCTCAGGGCGAGACCTTTCACTGGGGAATTTGTCCTTGAAGAGAGCAGACAAGAAGCAGGTGGGTGGTTTAGGAGGTGGAGAGAAAGGTGGCACCTTTACTTACAGACCTATACACAGTCAGGAAAAGTCCTAGGTCCCCTAACTCCGGGTTGTGTCCCAGGGTCATTTCTTTTCTTTCTTTTTTTTTTTTTTTTGAGACAGAGACTCACTTGTTACCCTTGATAGAGTACTCTGTTGTCACTGCTCACAGCAGCCTCAAACTCTTGAGCTTGAGCAATCCTCTTTCCTCAACCTACCAAGTAGCTGAGACTACAGGTGCCCAACACAATGCTCAGCTATTTTTAGAGACCCAGTCTCGCTCTGGCTCAGGCTGGTCTCAAACTCAAGAGCTCAGGCAATCCACCTTGGCCTCCCAGAGTGCTAGGATTACTGGCATGAGCCACTGCGCCTGGCCATCGTTTCTCTCCAGACCCTCAGGCATGCTCACGTGCATGTAGGTGAGCATGCAGGCACTGGCTGTTGTCTCCGGGGGACGGGGATTTCTGAATGCCAAGGGGGGGAATGGATGACAGGGAGAAGCTATTTCATTTCCTTTACATCAATTTGGCAGCAAATTCTGATGACCATATCAGTATAATCCCTTCTTAGTGCTGGGTTAGATCCTGTCTGTAACAGGTGAAGGAAGGTGGCTGCAGAATTTGTCTAATGTCATTTCCCATGGGGTGGTTTAAAATCATCCTCAGAACCAAAAGGCCCATGAACAATGATCCCAAGAACAGCTTCTGCTGCTGCTGCTTTCAGAAGTGAAAGTGTGTTTGGTGTGTGTCTGTGGATCTGTGACATGCCCTGCTGCTGGCTCCCGGTGCTTGGACTTGGAGAACAGCCAGAGTAGATTTGAGCAAAGAGTCTCCTTTACTATTAGTCTCTGTAAATATCACATTCCTCCTCCTTTGACTCAGGATTGAGCCAGAGGTGTGTGTTTAGTGGGCTTTGCTGGTCTTTAAGGAAGACCATGTCTGCATTGAGAGGCACATGCCCAGAGTGGGAGTGCTTTGGCAGGCAGCATCAGCGACAATACCAGCCAGTGCTGCTTCCAAGTTAAGTGTGTGGCAGAATTTCATTTTATTCACAGTTTATCTCTGATCTGGGTACTCTAATCATCTGCATTTTACAGATGGGGGGAGAAGGGCTTTGTGGGATAACGTTCCTTGCCCAAGGCACCTGTTTGGTGGGTCCAGTATGCAGGACTGCAGAACCTGAGCTCTCCTGGTATAATATGCAGGGCCTGAGCCACGTTGCTCAGTCCACTGCTTTTCCAGCCTCTGTGGTCAAATGGGCCATTCACAAGCAGAGCTGTTGTTGCAAGGCCCCTACAGCCCTGGGCACCAGGTCCTGTATTACTGTATTACTTTCATCATTATCATAGCCTCTGCCTTTAAGAAACACTTATCACATGTGGGTGTGTACATTTTGCCCGGATTGCCCTTCTGTGTTAAGTCTCTGCTTACTTGCCCCTCTGATGCTGCCAACCACAGTGGCACACAGTGTTGGGATCAGGAGTGAATCACCTGCAGAACTTTTGTCCCTGTTTGCAGTTTGAAATAAACCATGATCCCCCCTTATCTCAAGGATTTTGCTTCAAGGAACTCAGCACCTTCCATTTAGGCTCTCATCCTGTAGGTAGGAGCTTTATACTCTTGGAGTTAGGAAGGGCTCTTCCTGTGCCCAGGTGGGTCCTACTTGTAGCTGACCATAGCTGCAGCTGCTGCTCACTGAGCACTTTGTGTGGGCACAGCATTTCACAGATACCATCCAGTGCTCTCTGACAGCTGTGTGACCAGAGGGGATTATCCCTTTCTTACAACTGAAGCAGGACCAGTGAAATGAGGCTTGACTAGGGAGGGAGACTTGTTATTTTTTTTAAGAGTTGGAAAGAACCTTAGTTATTCTTAGTCCTTACCTTTTATTCTTTATAGGAGCAAACTGAGTCATCTGCCAGCACCAGCTGTTCGTTGCTGTAGAAGCTGGACTAGAGCCTCATTGTCTGCATCCACAGTGCCCCTGTGCTTGGCCCATCTGCTGTCTTAGCATGCACCTCTGCTGCCACCCAGGCCTTGGGTGCAGTGCTCAGGCTCTGACCCTGCAACTGTGCTTGCAGTGTTCTTGGGGGCTGGAATGAGAACTTGGAGCATGGTGATAGGGACAGACTATTGAATCATGATTCTGTTGGCCCTTGGGCAGGCAGCTGTGTAGAGGACAGAGACTGTCAGACAAAAAGCAAGAGGCCAGAATCTCAACCTGTCCCCTGTGTATGAGTCTGCTAGTTGGGACAATGGTTATATTTTCTGTAGTCATCGCGGACCTCAAAGCACAAGCATCTTGAGTTTGGACAGAGCAGGTAAGGCATGCTGGGCCCAGGAAGGACCCAGGATCAGATAAGCTCCAAGTTGTTCAGAAGGCAGAGAGCAGCCTCCTGTCAGCTTGGAATTCTCTCCTTAGCAAAGCATGCTGACAAAATTACACAAACCATCTCCTCTCTGAAGTATTCCTTTGGAACTGTGCCCACCTAGAAGGGAAGGAGTTGGCACATCTCTGCTTAGACACCCCATAATGCTCTGCTCACACTCTGCTCTCTGTTGACTCCATGTCAGAGAGGCTGCGAGGTGACAGCAAAAATAAAAACAGCAACTATTGGAATGGCCACTACCTCCTGAGTGTGTCCTGACACGTACTCACACATTTAATCCCTCCGTCTCTGCAAGGTAGGAGGGTGGAAGCATCTCACCCAGGATCACACAGATAACAAAGGGCAGACAGGGTGCCCAGGCTGTGGGTGCAGGAATCTTCACTCTCAGCCACTCTAGCTATTGTGGGCAGATAGAAGGATTTGAGGGACAAGTCTTTTTGTTTGTTTGTTTTGAGACAGAGTCTCACTTTGTCACTCTCCATAGAGTGCCCCGTAGTGTCAGCTGACAGCAACCTCAAACTCTTGGCCTCAAGTGATTCTCTTGCCTCCACCTCCCAAGTAGCTGGGGCTACAGGCGCCCACCACAACAGCCAGCTATTTTTAGAGACAGGGTCTCGCTTTTGCTCAGGCTGGTCTCAATCCTGTGAGCCTAGAGCAATCCATCTGCCTTGGCCTCCCAGAGTGCTAGGATTACAGGCATGAGCCACCGCGCCTGGCCTCAATGAACAAGTCTTCTTTGGCAGTGCTCCTCACGTCTGCTGAACTGGTGCTGGTCTGGGGAAGGGAAGAGAGAATCCCTTTCTTGCCAGGTGCCAAACAGGTCTTTCATTGTGAGTCTCTTCCATATATGATAGACCCTCCACAGCTGACTACCTCCCTGCACTGACCACCTCCTTAAATTGCCCTAATTTTCACAGACCGCACAGGCACCAAGTGGACTCTACTCAATGGCAGTTCCTTATGTTGACCACCTGAATGTTCAGCACTTTGTTTCAAAACATAATGGAGGTGGTAATTATATAAAAAAAAGAAGTCAAATAAGCTCAGATGCACTGGTGTCTTAGAAAATTCAAAATCTAACCTGACCATCTATTTCACATGGAAGGGATGGGAGGCTGTAGAGTTACTTTCCTTTGTGTGCAAAAGAAGCCTCCAGTATGGAAACTGCAACCTGCATTCTGGGCTTATGAGCAACTCAAGCTAGTTGGGAGGCAGGCGTGCAGGGTGTCTCTGTGCATGTGGGGTGACTTCCTGTGCCTTTGATGTTTAGCTGCAGCCCCTCCCCGCACCTGCTTCTCAGTTGCACCCCTCCAGGCCGAGGCCCCTGGCTTCCATTCTGTGAGCATCTGCCAGCAGCCGCTTTTCCTTCTGCAGGACTTAATAAGCAGTAAGTACTCTTTGTTACAAAGAGGACTGTTTGTAAGCAATGGAAAATGCAATTGTTTGACTACCATATTAACATTTTGGTGATTCTTTTATTTTTTACAACCTCATTAAAAGTTCACACACACACACCCCATCCCCAGGTCTGGTCTGTACTGCTTTCAGTCTCTACAAGTTCAGGTGCTCTTACTTATCTGCGTTCTCCTTTCTTCTCAGAAACTTGGATTAGGGGGAGGGGGAAGTCCCAAAAAGGAAAGCCCTGAAAAACCTCTGGAAAAATTAAACTCCTGGGCTAAGGGGTAGAGTCCACACCATCACTGTTCTCATGTACACTTGTGATCTTCTGTTTAAGGAATAGGTTTGGAGAAAAAATTTATGTAATAATTAATGCAGGGAGGATAGATTGATGCCAAGACAAACCATAATGCACAGAATACAGCACTGGAGGCTCAGCAATCCCCTAATCCTGCTCTCTGGTTTGCAAATGAAACTGGCCCTTCTGGAAAAACAGAAGAGTGTAAGGACCTCTAGTGTCCATTTCTTTAAAATACTACTTGCTAGTTGGGTACCGTGGCTCACGCCTGTAATCCCAGCATTCTGGGAGGCCAAGCCACGAGGCTCACTTGAGCTCAGAAGTTTGAGACCAACCTGAGCAAGAGCAAGACCCCATTTCTACTCGAAATAGAAAAAGTAGCTGGGCATGGTGGCAGGTGTCTATATTCTCAGCCACTCGGGAGCCTGAGGCTCAGCCTATGCCCCTGAGCAGAGTGTAGAGCCCGGGAGTTTGAGGTTGCTGTAAGCTATGACACCGCAACACTCTACCCAGGGCACAGAGTGAGACTCTGTCTCATAAAATACCATTTACTGTTCTTTTTATGCTTATAAAAGCCATGTATTATATCAAATATTTGCTGAAGTCATTCAGAAAAACAAAGTATGAATTGGAGGTCACCTATATCCTACCATGCATACATGGTTGTGGTTATCTCTGCCTTACAATCTTTCAGTTATTTTGATTTCATAGACACACCTTTTGAAAAATTTTATGTAAGTTTGAGTCATACTATTTGTATTGCTTTGTAATCTTTGTAAAGATGTTATCATGAATGTGGTTTTTTAAATATTCTTTCTGAGTCTCACTCTGTTGCCCAGTCTAAAGTGCTGTGTTGTCATCACAGCTCACAGCAACCTCAAACTCCTAGGCTCAAGTGCTCTTTTTTCCTCCGCCTCCCAAGTAGCTGGGACTGTAGGTGCCTACCACCAAGCCTGGCTAGTTTTTTTCTATTTCTAGTAGAGACAGTTTTTTGTTGTTGTTGAGACAGAGCCTCACCCTATGCCCCTGAGCAGAGTGTAGTGGCGTTATAGCTCACTGCAATCTCAGACTCGGGCTGTGGGCATCCCTCTGCCTCAGCCTCCAGAAGCCGCTGGGATTACAGATGCTCACCATAGCGCTCCACTGGGTTTTTCAATTTTTTTCATGAGTCAGGGTCTCTTCCTCAGGCGAGTCACAAACTCCTGAGCTCAATCAATTCTCCCCCCTCAGCCTCCCACAGTGCTGGGATTGCAAGGTGTGAGCTACCACACCCGGCCTTCTAAATATTCTTAAATATTCCTTAAGGACATTCCATTGAATACAGAGGGTGCCAAAAAAATGTATACATATTTATCTACGTTTAAGTTTCTGAAGTTGAATTAAAGATACCATACGTTACTAGTCAAGTGTACCTAGGCATGCTATGCACATTCATTTAACCTGCAATTTGTATACTTTGGGGAATGATTGATTTTACTTCCAAAAAAATCCAGTAAGATTCGGCACCCCCAGCATGTAGAAAATTCCATAAAAGATGGATGTTTCAGCCTTTTTTTCTGTTAGTTCCCTATGTGAGGGTGTTTTATTGATTTGTACTCTTTTGTTATTAAAACTCATACACATCTTGATTATTTCTTCAGAATAACTTTAGAGTTTATGAACATTTTGCAAAGTCATATTTTCTCTTAAAAATGTGCCAGTTTATACTTCCACAAACAGAGCAAGTTTATTGAGCTCTGCATGACACTAGGGCTAGTTTCTAAGCTTAGATGTCTGAGAGAGACTGTGTTTTCCTGGTTTGGCTTCTGCTAGCACAACAGGTCCATAGCCCCTTGCATCCTGGGCCCTCATCACCCAGGGCAGGACTGCTCTGTGGGCACAGCGCCCTTCTCAGGCCCCCACGGGGTTTCAGAATCCTCAGTCATGTTCACTGGTAGCTCCTGATGATTAGGGTGGACACAAGAGTTGAAACCTGCTTGCATCTCTAGATGAGGGGTGACACCTTCAGCCTAGTGTGAAAGTCCTGCTGCATTCCTTCCTGTTGAGGCACACGTGCAAAGTGCAGGAGATATTGGGGCAGCACATTCTCAGAGTGATTCCAAGACCCCCAGGACATATTTCTGCAGGTACCCATAAGAATCCAGATCCACAAATTGTAGCCTCAGGGTCATTCTCCTTATCTATCCTCTTCCTGCCACTGCAGGGAGCTAGGAAGGTGAAGCCTTTGATGCTTATTGTAAAAATGAAAGCGCCCTTGGGCAGGGTCAGACTGGAAGGCTTTACCTTCTGGTGTTTCATTCTGTGTTCAGTTCTTGGCAGAGCTGCAGAGTGTGAGTGATGGGGTGGGTAACATGGGGAGAGGGACGAACTACAGGCAAAGGTTGACCAGGGAAGGAGGTGGGAGGACCAAGGACACCTGCTATAGGGCCAATCGCTGCCTAGACCTGTGGTTGACCACTGGGGGCTCTCCAAAAGGGACTCACTCATTTCCTGATCACTTTTATCCAGGAAAATGTCCACAGGTACAATGGGAGTGAGCAAATAGCTCCTGATTCCATCACTGTTTAGCAGTGATGTTTACTAACAGCGTCTGTCTGTCAGTAAAGAGCACCTCTCTAAGGAAGATGTGACATAATTAGGATTTACATACAAGTGGGACAGACTTTCCTGCTGTATCATGACAATTGGAAGAGTTTCAGTGGGAGAGGTGTACTCTGTGATTAGAGCATGTATGTGGGGGTAGTCTCCAAGAACAAGCTCTTTATCACAGAACATTCAAGGGATGATGGTGGGAGGATGCTTGCATTTGCTTCACATGGTTGGTAGTGTTCTCCGACTTCTAACAGCCTGGTCTGCTAATTGTTCACTCCTAGATTTTTTTTTTTTTTTTTTTTTGTCTTTTACATGAAGATCAAGAATGATTGTATATTTTGCAATTGACGTGTCTAGTGTGGGGTCCCCTTTAACAGGAAGGGAGCTGGGGAAACACAGCTGCTTTCTAGACATGTTCACAGTGCAGTCTGACCTGGGAGTTTGTGTCACAAGGGGAGTGCTAAGCTGCAGAGTGTGCTGCTTTTCGGATCATAAGTACCTTCAGCTTTTTCCAGGATTTACGATGTTAGAGATGAAATTGCCTTGTGTGTTGTGGGCAGTTGTCTTGTCACTGCCCAGAAGACCCTCTTGGTATCACTTATGATGTACAGGGACACTTAGGTCAACCTGTGGGTCGTGACCCCTTTGGACTGTATTAAAGGTTTGCAGCATTAGGAAAGTTGAGAACCACTGACTTAGAAGATGCAGGTCCTGCACGTTGGTTGAGTAGGGCTTCCTGTCTCTGGGAACCTTTTACGTTGGTTACCTCATCCTCTGGTTCAGGTGCTCACTCACTGCTTTCATTAGTGCTTAAGTTCCTGCATTGAGGTGGTGTCTCCACGGGACAGCATTGTGGAGGGAAGGAACCAATTTGGGTTTAAAAACAGGCTCTACTAAGGGTGGATGGTATTGAACAGTTTGTATGCCCTCTGGGTGTGTATCCCCTTGCCTGTAAAATTCCCGGTAGAAAAGTGATAGTAACCTCCAAGAATCCCTGAGGGTGCCCCCGGGGTACCATTAGCTCTGAGTTAAGGTCAGATACTTAAATTAAGTATAATAAGTGTTCCCGCTATACACCAGATACTTTAAATTAAGTATGTTGTAGCATGAACAGATGCACCTTTGAGACTTCTTTCCTGAAGGAACAGCCCTTCCTTCCTTCCTTCCTGAAGGAATATTCTGACTCTTGTCCAACTTGCAAGGCTGTTGGGAACAAAACAGTATTGCTTGTGCCTAGGGGCCCAGTGGTGCTCACCTCCGTGTCTTCAGTTCCTTAAAGAATAGGTGTTTCTTAACATCCCTGTTTTAGAATTCAGCTCCCAGCTGGTTATCTTTCCACTGGCCAGCAGCTAGCCTCCGGGATTGGTTTGGTGGCCTGTCTGGAATGAAGCTGCCCTCCCTGCCCAGGAGCTGGGACTTACCTAAGGGCACTTTACATTGTTCTCTTGCTGATTTTCTAAGAACCCCATCCTGAAACTACATAATTTAAAGACTGGAGAAAAATAATATCGCCACGAGGTGGGGCAATTAAAATAGCTTTTGCGCTTGAAAGCCTAATGTGCAGCTTGAAAAATGCAGACAGCTGTGGGAGCTTGTGCTGTTGGAGGCAGAAGCCTCTTGAGCTGAGGTGGGTTTAAACAGTCACTTTCTCCCATTTGACATGAGCGGGAACTGTGCCTCTGAACAGGTTCTGTGAGCCCAGCCCTGCTCAGGCTCAGCAGGGAAGAGGTGGCCCTGATGGCACACCAGGACATGTCACCAGGCACCTATAGTTTTTGAGCTCTTGTGCCTGTGAATGTACATTCAGGCTCCCACACGGGACCAGGACACACATGGGGCAGCCTCGCGAGGAACAGGTGAGTGCGGCTTTTGGCTTTCTGTCTCATTGCCTAGACGTCTACAGTTTGCAGTCATGTGTGTAGGGAGCGTTGGAACAGGGAAATATTCCAGCAAGATGTACCACAGTGGTGCTCAGGGGTATAGACCCCAGAGCTGGGCCTTGGGGGTGAATTCTGGCTGTACCATATACCCTTTATATGACCTCAGGCACGTCCCGTAACCTCTGTGTGATTCAGTTTTCTCCGTGGATAAATGGGGCTAAATACAAACTAGTACAGATCTCATGGGTCGTCACCGAGGAACAAGGGACTTGTGTTATTTTTAAAGCAGGCACAACACATATAAATACATAGTGGGCTGTGTTTGTTAAATAAAATAAATAACACAATTTGTTTATATTTATTGACAAAGAGAATGTTTCCCTTGGCAACACACTTCCCAAGGTCACTCTGGAAGTGTAACCTTCACAAGGGGACCAGGAGGAGGCTGGATAGAGGATGCGGGAGGCCGGAGTTCCTGGACTTCAGCACCAGCCTCCCCGGGGCCTGACTTCCCTTGTTCCATCCGTGGCCCCAGCCCTCAGGTCTCCTACCGCTGTTACTGCCAGCTCCATACATGGCCCCAGCCCTCTGGTGTCCTACCCCTGTTACTGCCAGCTCCATCCATGGCCCCAGCCCTCTGGTCTCCTACCTCTGTTACTGCCAGCTCCATCCATGGCCCGAGCCCTCTGCTCTCCTACCTCTGTTACTGCCAGCTCCATCCATGACCCCAACCCTCTGGTCTCCTACCTCTGTTACTGCCAGCTCCATCCATGACCCCAGCCCTCTGGTCTCCTACCTCTGTTACTGCCAGCTCCATCCATGACCCCAGCCCTCTGGTCTCCTACCTCTGTTCCTGCCAGCTCCATCCATGACCCCAGCCTTCTGGTCTCCTACTTCTGTTCCTGCCAGCTCCATCCATGACCCCAGCCCTCTGGTCTCCTACCGCTGTTACTGCCAGCTCCATCCATGACCCCAGCCCTCTGGTCTCCTACCTCTGTTACTGCCAGTTCCATCCATGACCCCAGGCCTCTGGTGTCCTACCTCTATTACTGCCAGCTCCATCCATGACCCCAGCTCTCTGGTCCCCTACCTCTGTTACTGCCACCTCCATCCATGACCCCAGCCCTCTGGTCTCCTACCGCTGTTACTGCCAGCTCCATCCATGACCCCAGCCCTCTGGTCTCCTACCGCTGTTACTGCCAGCTCCATCCATGACC
>CAUYPK010121546.1:0-44919 GCA_963574355.1 Loris lydekkerianus | reverse complement strand
TCCCACCGGCCAGAGATGTCTGGAGTCTTGTCTCCCCAGATTCGCCAAGCCCAGTTACAGGGAAGCTGTTACTCAGCCACCATCTTTAATCCCCATAATCATGTTATCAGTATGTACTCTTAAGTGTCTGTTATGTCCCTTTGTTCTAGTCCCATTTAAATTTGGTATAGTGTTTCTTACTCAGTTTTGGTTTCAGTGATCTGTTCAGTTCTGTCAATGAGATGTTGAAAGCAATTAAGATGCTACCTTTGTTTTATTTCTTTGCTTAGATCTGGTAGAATTTGTTTTATGATTCTGGGAGCATCTCTGTTAGGAGCATATATATATAGTGCAACCTCCAAGTTTGACCATGTTCTTAATTGACCTAATTTTTATACATCCAGTGTAGTAGGCCTAGTATGTTGACCTGTTTGTTACAGTCCCTTGGGGAACAGAGGTTCTATTATATATTTAGGATTGTCTTGTCTTGTTGAAGACATGACATTATATTAATGACCTTTTTTGTCTGTCTTTAGCCATTGTTGATTTAAAGTTACTTTTATCTATTATGAGAATGGCTGTATCTCCCTGCTTTTGGTTTCCATTTGTGTGGAATATTTTTTTCTATTCCTTACCTTGCATCTGTGTGAGTCATTATAGATTAGATTTGTTTCCTGGAGGGCAAATACTTGTTTGTTTGTTTGTTTGTTTGTTTTATTCAGCCAGTCAGTGTTTGTCAAATGGTATGTTCAGAGCATTCACATTGAGTTTTGTATTGATAAGTGGGATGCTGTTTTGTTCATCATGTTGGATGATTCCTTATTGTTTTGTTTGCCTTCTTGTGTTATTGTTTGTAAGAGCTGTGAGCTTTAACATTTGGATCTTTTAGACTGGAAGGTTATCTATTTTGCTGTTCCATGTATGATGCATGTTTGAGCATTTCCTGTAGAATAAGTCTAGTAGTGACAAATTCCTTTAGTGTTTACATGTCAGGAAAAGTCTTTATTTCTCCATCATTTATGAAACTTAGTTTTTCAGGAGGATACAGGATTCTATGCTGTTAGTTGTTTTGTTTCAGAAGACTTAATATGGGTCCCAGTCCCTTCTGCCTAGTATATGTTCCACTAGAAGTGTGCTGTAAGCCCGGATGTGTTTTCTTCTGTAGGTTAGTTGTTACTTTTGTCTTGTAGTTTGTAGAATTTTCTCCTTCATTTTGACTTTGGCCAGGTTGATGTCTATTTAGCTTGGAGGTATCCTATTTGCTATAAATCTTCCTAGAGTTTGAAGACCATCTTGTATTTGGATATCTTGAATCTTGGTGATACCAGGAAAGATTTCCTCAATAATTCCCTTGAATAGTTGTCTATGCTTTTTGCTTTTTCTTCTTCCTCTGGGATACCTATATTTTGTATAGTCCCATATTTCTCTGAGTGATTATTCATTCTTCCTTATTCTTTTCTTCTGCGTGTTTGACTGATTGGGTTAGTTTGAAAACTTTGTCTTCAAGCCCTGAGATTCTTTCTTTAAGCCTATATCCTGTTGTTGAAGCTTTCTTCTATGCTGTGTGATTCTCTAAGTTACTCTTTTATTTTTTTTCGAGACAAGAGTCTCACTTTGTCGCACTGCCGTGGCATCATCATAGCTCACAGCAACCTTAGTCTCTTGGGCTTAGGTGGTCCTTTTGCCTCAGCCTCCCCAGTAGCTGGAACTGTAAGTATCAGCCATGGTATCTGGCTAATTCTATTTTTAGTAGAGTAGGGTGTCACAATTGCTCAGGCTAGTCATGAACTGAGTGAGCTCTAGCAATCCATCCACGTTGGCCTCCTAAAGTGCAAGGATTATAGGCATGAACCAGCACACCTGGCCCCTGAGTGCCTTTTTTTTTTTTTTAATGTTATCAGAATTCTTTTGCTGATTTCTTCTTATCTGAAACCTCGTCTCTCTGCTATGGGCTGATAGGTTTGTGGCACGCCTGTTCTCCTTTGCTGGGAACTCTCCTCCTACTGAGGAAGAGCTCCTGAGGTAGCACTTTTTGTTTTTTTCTGGAGAATTGACCTGGTAGACAAGGGGCAAATGGACTGAGACCTGTAATGCAGGTGGTTTCCTGCATTGTCCCATTACCCCTGTGGTTGTTACAGTCTAAGCTGATGCTGAGGCATATTTGTTTGGGTTGATGTGTTGGTCCCCAGTCTGCTGTTGGAAGGTCTTATTGGGGGTTCAGAAAGCCCTTCTCCTTGGAGGTGGGTAGTGTGACTGTAGCAGGTGTCTGTACTTATCGCAGGGTGGCAGCCAGTGACAGGGCTGGTTGTGGGACCTTTTCAGGTGCCTGGGTGCACTATAGCAGTATAGTCAATAGCAAAACAAGTCACAGGATCTTGGCAGTTGCATGGGTGGGTCACATGACCATGTTTGGTGTTGGGATGGGTCATTGGGCTGCAGTAATTGGGCCACCCATAGCTGGTGGGGCTGGGAGATGTGTGGTGCCACAACCAAAGGTGTGGTGTCTTGAGACGCTCTTTCTCCCCTCAGGGCTGATTGTGGCAGCTGGCACCGTGCTTCTCAGGTGAAATGGTGATGGCAGATGCTGAGGGCCAGTGAGTGTCTGCTCTACTTGAGTGCGTGGGAGGTCACTGGTGGTGGGAGTTGGAGGGTGCATAGCACCCATTCACAATGTGCTTGAGAATACCACTCTTCCCACTCCATTCCTGGCCTGGTAGGGGCAACAGGAAGGCAGCTGCAGTGGAGCTATCCTCTATGCAGACTGGGTGCTCTGGGGCTGAGAACACAGAGTTGGGTCTGTTGAAGTAACCTTAGATCAGAATCTGTTAGGACCCCACTGTGCCTTCTCTTCAGGGCAATATTGCTGCACAGTCTCCAAGCAGCTCCCTGATCAATTTGGAGGCCTGCTATAGTTGGGGAGCTGCCTTACAGTTTGGATTACCTTGACCACTGGGGACAGTGCAGAGCTCCAGGGATCTCTCCCCTAACCCTTCTCTATGTGTGGACGCTATCCTCAAGTACCTTCTTGTCCAGTGGATCAGCCTGCCTGTCTCTCTCTTGGTTTGGGTGTCTCTAGTCACTTCTTTGATGATTCACAATGCTTTTCTCCCAGTTGGTCCATTTATGGGTGAACTTCTACCTGCAGTCTTTGATCCTCTCCTTGAGAGGAGCAAGTTTAGACTGCTTTTAGTTTACATTCTTGGTCTCCCTCTTCACACATAAAACTCTTGACTCCCCAGCAACTTTATTAATAACCTACTGTTGACTGAAGCCTTACCGATAACATAGTCAATTAACATATATCTTGCTTATTATATTTATCACATATTATGTACGATAAAGTAGACTAGTAAAAAGGAAATTTTCTTAAGAAAATGATAGGGAAGAGAAAATATATTTACTATTTATTAAGTGGAAGTGGATCATTATAAAGGTCTTCATTCTCATTGCCTCTCATTGCCTTAATATTGAATAGCCTGAGGAGGAGAAGGAGGTAGGGAAAGGATTGGTCTTGTCTTGAGTGACAGAAGGTGGAAGACCATTTGGGTAAAAGTGGACACTTAACAATTTAAACCTGTGTTCAGGGGTCACCTGTACTTACTTGGGACTTTTTCTCCATTAATGTGGGTTTACATTATACTTTCTTTCTTCCTTTGGTACTTGGCTCAGTCTTTTGGTCTGGAAATTTTTACTCATGTCAACTAGAACATTAAACATTCAAGATTTTTCTGTGGGCCAGGTGCGATGACTCTCGCCTATAATCCTAGCACTCTGGGAGGCCGAGGAAGGTGGATTGCTTGATCTTATGAGTTTGAGACCAGCCTAAGCCAGAATAAAGCCTCATCCCTAAAAATAGCCAAGTATTTGTGGTGGGTGCCTGTAGTCCTAGCTGCTGGACACCTGTAGCTCAGTGGCTAGGGTGCCAGCCATACATACACTGAGGCTGGCAGGTTCGAACCTGGCACGGGCCTGTTAACGACAAGTACAACAAAAAAATAAGCAGGCATTGTGGCAGGTGTCTGTACTCCCATCTACTTGGGAGGCTGAGGCAAGAGAATCGCTTAAGCCCAAGAGATTGAAGTTGCTGTGAGCTGTGATGTCATAGCACTCTACTGAGGGTAAGAAAGTGAGACTCTGTCGCAAATAGAAAAAATAAAAAAGGAAAAGATTTTTTCTGTAGAAATTTCTGTCAAGTTTTTTGGCTTTCTAACCAAAATCTAAAAGTTTTCTTTAAAGCCTTTTTACTCAAAAATGTTACATAGGATAGGGCCATGCAAAAATTTGTAAAGTAACTTCTTATTCATTAATACTTTAGAATAAGGATTTTTTTACAGTTACAAATTGACTTGAATGTACTGTTATTTTAACTGAGATTTTAAAATCATATTCTATGTGGTTGTTATGGAAATTAGTATTTTATTTTATTTTATTATTAATTTTTTTTTTGTAGAGTCTCACTTTATCACCCTCGGTAGAGTGCTGTAGCATCACAGCTCACAGCAACCTCCAGCTCTCTTGGGCTTAGGTGATTGTCTTATCTCAGCCTCCCGAGTAGCTAGGACTACAGGCACCCACCACAATGCCCTGCTATTTGTTGTTGTTGTTGTTGTTGTTGCAGTTTGGCTGAGGCTGGGTTTGAACTCACCACCCTTGTTATATGGGACCAGAGCCCTACACACTGAGCCACAGGCGCTGCCTGGAAATTAGTATTTTAATGCCTCACTGAAATCAAGGTACTCAGTAAGATTGCTTTGATTTCAGTTAAGATCTTAATTGTCAACAAGATCATTCAGAAATTGTTCACATGGAAGCATTTTGCTTTTAGTGCCTACCATAAGATTTCTAATATATATTTGTTTTTTGGGTTTTTTTTTTTTTTTTTTTTTTTTTGAGACAGAGCCTCAAGCTGTCACTCCGGGTAGAGTACTGTGGCATCACAGCTCACAGCAACCTCCAACTCCTAGGCTTAAGCGATTCTGCTACTACAGGCGCCTGCCACAACGCCTGGCTATTTTTTGGTTGCAGTCGTCATTGTTGTTTGGCGGGCCTGGGCTGGATTCGAATCCACCAGTTCAGGTGTATGTGGCTGGCACCTTAGCTGCTTTAGCCACAGGTGCTGAGCTTCTAATACATATTTGAAATGAAGGCCTCACACTAAAATATGTTTGCTTTCAATCAATAATCTCTCTATATCTTTCTAAATTTGTCATTTTTAGAATTTCCCCTTAAAAAATAACCTTTTCCTCTTTGTCATGTATCTTTTTTTTTTTTTTTTTTTTTGAGACAGTTTTATTTTGTCGCCCTCAGTAGAGTGTGATGGCCTCTAGCAGTTTCATATTGATTTGAAATATTTTTAGATTTGAGGTCAGGATTATGTTGGTGTCGTAAAACAAGTGGAGGATTGTTCATTTTCTTTTTTTCTAGAAGAACTGTACTGTATTGGCATTATTTTATCCTTGGAAAAAAAATTTTTTTGCAGTGTAATTCAAGATTTTCACTTAACAGCCAGCTCTCCTCACCCTCCAGCACATGTGTTGGATTAGAATAAAACCATTCTCTTTAGACCTAGGTTTGTAGCTATAAGATGACCACTCAGCCAAAATTTTTCCCAAGGAACTTTTAGATAAAAGAAAATTCAGAAATAAACACAATACAGAGAATTCTCAATGCAAAATGCTAGGCCCATCAAACAAATGGGAATCCACAGAAGACAAATACTACCCCACAGTGTACCTCAGATGGTGTCCCAAATGCCTTACAGGGCTGGAAGGCAAACTCTTCCCAAATAATGTCCTAGGTCCCCAACTTCCACTGAATCTGGCACCTCCCTCCTTCTAACTGGTACCTAAAACAAGTGGAAGTTTGAAAATCTCCCAAAATGGGTGGGAGCAAGGATCTTGGGTTGAACTCTGGGGAACTTACCTAACAGAGGGCATCCAGAACCTTTCCAAGTCTTTTCCTTTTCAACTCAGTTCATGGTATGGGGAGCTTGTGTCTACTTCATGGAGACAGAGTTCCCTGAGGCTAAAATATGCCCTGGCAGCTACTGGGGCCACCCCATACTCTATCCTCAAAAGATGCTACTCTTTCCAGTGAAGACTCATGGTTCTGACCTAGGGCTTCTCCCTGTATCTTCCAGCAGGGTGCCGATGAGCCCACCAAGCAAATGACAAAATCTGTTACTGAAAGCTCAGCACTTGTTCTCAAAACCACATCAGAAAAATAAGGACAAATGGAGGTTGGGCGTGGTGGTTTATGCATGTAATCCCAGCACTCTGGGAGGCCAAGGCGGGTGGATCCCTGGAGCTCAGAAGTTCGAGACTAGCCTGAGCAAGAGTGAGACCCTGTCTCTACTAAAATCAGAAAATTTTGCTGAGCACCTCTAATCCTTGCTACTTGGGAGGTTGAGGCAGGAAGATCACCTGAACCCCAGTAGGCTGAGGTTGCTGTGAGCTAGGCTAATTCCATGGCACTTTAGCCTGGGTAACAGAGTGAGGCTCTGTCTCCAAAAAAAAAAAAAATGTGGTTTGAGAAGAAGGAAAGGGAGATTGTATTACTTTGGCAGCAAAGGAAGAAAAGTGGCAGACTATCCATCTCAAAATATCAAATTTCCTGCCTTAAATTCACTGGTGAATTCTGGAATAGGACTTCTCAAATGTCTCTGGAATTTTCTTTGTGGGATAGCTTTTATTGTCTTAAGTTATTAAGTATTCAGATTTCCTTAAATACTAAGTTTGACAGTTGATATCTCTGGCATTTCACTTTGATACTTTATTATTTTTATTGTGAAGGTACATCCTCATTCTTTTGAAATGCATGTTTTGCCCTGTGATTATCTTTAACTTTTTTTTTTTTTTTTTTTTTTAACAGACAGAGTTTCACTTCATTGCCCTCGGTAGAGTGCTATGACATCATAGCTCACAGCAATCTCCAACTCCTGTGCTTAGGCGATTCTCTTGCTTTAGCCTGCCAAGTAGCTGGGACTACAGGTGCCCGCCACAACACCCGGCTATTTTTTTGTTGTTGCAGTTTGGCTGGGGCCGGGTTCAAACCCTCACTATATGGGGCTAGCACCCTATTCACTGAGCCACAGGTGCCGCCCTTCTTCTTTTTCTTCTTTTTGTTTTGTTTTGTTTTTTTTGAGATAAGCATTTCATTTTATTGCCCTCAGTAGAATGCTGTGATGTCATAGCTTACAGCAACATCAAACTCTTGGGCTCAAGTGATTCTCTTGCCTCAGTCTCCCAAATAGCTGGAACTATAGGTGCCTACTACAATGCCCAGCTATTTTTAGAGACAGGGTCTTCCTGTGGCTCAGGCTGGTCTTGAACTCCTGAGTTCAAGCTATCGATCAGCTTTGGCTTCCCAGAGTGCTAGGATTACAGGTGTGAGCCATCATGCCTGGCCTAATCATACTACTTTTCTGAGGTATAATAAACTAAACTCTTGATTTGAAATTGGACAGTTCATATTTAATGAGGTAATATTTTCAGACCATGATTAACTGCAGGTAACTAAATTTTGGCAAGTAAAACCACAGATAAGATGGGACTGCTGTACTAAGCATCCAAAGCCCTGCTTATTCATTTATGTGTTATCTACAATGGCAGAGTTGAATAGTATAATATTATATGAAAAATCTGAGAAATAAATAATTCCTAAGTTTTAAATTGTACACTGTTCTGAGTATTGTGATTAAAATCTTAACTCTATTCTGCTCCATCCACACTGGGGTATGAATCATCCTTTTATTCATTGCACCATACTGTATACACTACCCATTAGTCACTTAGCTTTCTTGGTTATCAGATTGCAGTGCTTGTATTCAGGTAATACTTACTTTACTTAATAATAGCCCCAAAGCACAAGAATAATGATGCTGATAGTTGTCCTATTTTATTACTGTTGTTGTTAAATCTTTTAACTGTATCTAATTTATAAATTAAGCTTTATCATAGGTACCACATACATATGTATAGGAGAAAACAATATATATAGGGTTCCATAGTATGTACTTTCAGGCATCTGCTAGGGGTCTTGGAGCATATCCTGTGCATGAGTAGGAATCACTATATTTGAATTTTATATAGTTTTCATTTACTATGAAATATTATACTCTGGTTTCTCTTCAGATCGCATAAATCTTTCACGTTATTACTATGAAATATTATTTTTCTTTTGTCCCCCCATCATTAAAAAATATAAAAACTATACTGGCCATAGTATGCCTATGACTATAGTTTGCTAGCCCCTTGCTTGGATCCTCAATTATACACTTCTGTTTTTTACTAATGTGAGTATTAAATGGTATGAATTTCTTCATACTGTTTTCCTTGTATCCCACGCACTTTGATTTGTTATACTTTTTATAACCTTATTTACTTTGTGATTATTCTCTGACTCATGGATAAAATGTTAAACTATAACATTTTTAAAGACGAAAATAAAATGTTATCCATGAGTCAGAGAATAATCACAAAGTTACTTGGGCATTTCTTAGATAGCTTGTAGTTGTTGATTTTTAACTTAATATTAGTCTTTGCAAAAAATTTAAAAAACTATCTGAGCATTGTGGTGCATGTCTACCCAGCGAGTTGGAGCTTACAGTGCACTTTGATGGAGCCACTGAATTCTAGCCAGGTGAAAGTAGACCCTATCTTTTAAAAATAAAATTAAAAAGTTAGCTGGACATGGTGGTACGCACCTGTAGTTCCAACTACTTTGGAGGCTGAGGTGACAAGATTGTTTGAGCTCAGGAATTGGAGGCTGCAATGATCCATGTTCGCACCACTGCAGTCAAACCTGGATAACAGAGAAAGATCCTGTCTCTTCAAAGAACAAAAAAGAAGAAGAAAGCGAACCTTCAGTTCCGCTACTTAGGCAAAAGTGCTTTCACTTTTGTTGTTTTGTTTTTCTAAATTAAAATTGATAACTTGGCTGGGCATGGTGGCTCACGTCTGTAATCCTAACACTCTGGGAGGCCGAGGCAGGTGGTTTGCCTAAGCTCAGGAGTTCAAGACCAGCCTGAGTAAGAGTAAGATTTCATCTTTAAAAATAGCCAGGTGTTGTGGCTGGCACCTATAGTCCTAGCTACTTGGGAGTCTGAGGCAAGAGAGTCATTTGAGCCCAAGAGAGGTTACTGTGAGCTATGATGCCATGGTACTCTACCAAGGGCAGCAAAACTGTCTCAAAAAAAAAAAAAAAAAAAAAAAAAAGCATGTTATATATTTTACTAGTTTCTGTGGGATAAAAGCATTGATTCCAAAAAAAGACAGATGAGTATGTCAAATATATGCATAAATTATATATTGTATATAGTTCTGAAAATCTAATCTTTATCAAGATTGAAACAGCAAAGAATTATAAGGCAATATTACAGTAATGTAAGAAAATCACTTGTGGAACATGACTCTTGAAAAATTTTATGAATGAGAAAAAAATACATATATAAATGGAGAAAAACAAATCAGGCTAATGCTTGGAAGTATACTATTTTAGTAAGTAGTACTATAGTAGTAGTATAAAGTGGTCATGTGAACTTGCCCCATATAAGGCAGTCTCAGGAGTTAAAGGGTAGACTACATGGTATTAGTTTGGGCATTTAAATATTTGTGATTGGCAGTGAGGGGTATGTCAATGGAAGGCTTTTTTTTTTTTTTTTTTTTTTGGTAATAGCTGACATGCCAGCTAGTTCATTGGAGCTCTTTCTCCTACCCTGAGTTGCTTAAGGAGATTATCTTTGATTCTTTCATCCATTTCTAAAAATAAGAATTGCTAAACATTCAGAGTACGTTGTACAATTCAGTGCTTTGATAGCATGGAAAATTTAATGGACCCCGGGGAAAAGATCTGAATTGTGGGGCTATTGTAATTATATGTATTTGTATATTGCAATTGCATTAGTATTCTTACAAAACTGTTAACATTTTCTTGGGTTTTCTAACACTTTTTGATATGATCTATGATTACATTTGATTTTCATTTTTTTCTTGGATATGAAAAGCAGAGGAATGTATGTTATATACCATCAATTTTATCAGTTTAAAAGTATAACTCATAAAGCAGAATGTGCTCAATGCATGTTTTTTCCTCTTATATCTTAAGGAAGAGAGAGAAAATCCTTCAAAACGGAGTAGAATTGAACGTGATATAGATAATAATTTGATCACATCAACACCAAGAGCAGGAGAAAAGCCTAACAAACAGATATCTCGAGTAAGACGGAAAAGTCAAGTAAATGGAGGTTTGTTAATATTTAGATATTTTTTTATTTAGTTATAAGCAGAGATTGCACTTTTTATCTCTTTTTAGAAATCTAAGCAATTTTTACCCTATTTTTGTAGTCTTTATACTAAATATAAGTACCATGAAGTGAAATAAAAATTCATCTTCCAAAAAAAATTTATTGTGATTAATTTAAATAAAGACAGAGTAACTAGCTTTATTCTGCTTAGTATAAAAATATATGCAGATCAACATTTTTGGCCTTTACTAAACTCATTTCTTAAAGCAGTAATTGTTGTGACATAATTTAATTGAAATATCTGCAAAAAAATTATTTTCATTATATTATTTGAAAGCTCAGAGGGGACTTGAATCCCTTAGGCCAGTAGTTCTCAGTTGTCGGTGGTTTTGTTCCCCAAGTACGCTTACCTATATCTAGAGACCTTTTTGGTTGTCATAACCTGTGGAGAAGATGCTGCTGGCATTTATCTGGCAGTTAGATGATAGAGATGCTGCTAAACATCCTGTAATACACAGGACAGTCCTGTGCAATAAATAGTTGTCAGGCCCAATTGTCAAGTGTGCAGCTGTTGATAAACTTGTCAGTACCTCACTGTATGGCTAAGAAGCTCCTCAAAGTCAAAAAGGAGCAAAACATTAAGGATAAGAAAAATCTAAAAGTAACAAAAGGCATGGAGTGCTCTTTTAGCCAATATTGTCTTAAACTCAACAGTAATAACAGTTCCTCCTGTTTTCCTTGGCCAGTGCAGTAATATATCTTTATTATTAGAAGTAACTGATGGGGAAGAGAAAGGAGACCAAAATAGGGAATTTAGATCAGACAAAGGGGACAGGAGAAAGAAACAAGTGAAGAGAGTTGTAACAAAGAAGAAACGAATTGTGGTTGTTACCAACTAAAGTTGTAGAGGGTCAAAGGGTTAGTAAACAAAACATTTGATTTTTTTTTTTTTTTTTAATTTTATATCTTCTAAAAATCTGTGGAAAAACTTTTATTTGCAAAAAAACTTAAAAACACACACTAAAAAACTTAAAAACAGCTGGTTATGCTTCCTAACCAGTGCCTAAATATATATTAGCAATTCTTGGCAATAATGTATAGTCTTCTGTTTCAGTAGAGATATGTTGCCTCTATACATTTAACTGTCATTCATTAGAAATAGATGTGAGAGAAGGTGTTTTGAAGTGGACAGCATTTCAAAATATAACGAAAAACTTGCATTTATGTTTTAGATAAATAGTAACTGATACTATGTGCTTCGAAAGAATTTTCATTTTCTGTTACAGTAGGTTCATTTGAAGCTTTCCATTCTATATATTTCTTGATGTAAATCCACATTGAGAAAACTCAGTACGTGTTAGCATTTGTATAGCATAAATACACTTATGTATAAAGAGTTTGATTTATAAGAAATTTATCTCAGAATTTCTTCAAGAAGCTCTCCTGAACATCAATGTTAGTTTTCATAAAATATTTTGAGGGAGGGAAAAGTTGGTTTTGTAAGGAGTGATTTAAAACACATTTCTAAAAGTCAGTGTTTTCTAGATCATGACTTTTTTTCTTGTTTCCTTGCTAGAAGCTGGTAGTTATGAAATGACAAATCAACATGTAAAACAAAATGGAAAATTAGAAGATAATCCTTCCACTGGCAGTCCACCAAGAACTACATTGTTGGGAACTATATTTTCACCTGTCTTCAACTTTTTTTCACCAGCAAATAAAAATGGTAAGTATTAACCATAATTTGGATTTTAAAAAATTAATAGTTTTTAAAAAGATATTTTTAATTTTTCTGGCATATTTTGTCAATGTCCTATATTTGTTTTTAGCTTCATTAAAAACATATGGCTCCTTAAAAGCTTACTTTTTTTCTTCTTTTTTTTTCTTTGAAGTTACTAAAGAAAAGTGTAGTTCTATTGTAGTGAATTCTGTTTTCATTATCTGAAAAGCTAAATGATAAATTTTGGGCTAGAGGGAAAGTTTTTTATTTTTACTATGTCAAGATGAGGATATACAGGAGAGAATCCAGAAACATTTTCAATGTTCTAGTCATTAAAATGGAATTTATTAATTATTTTCATGTGAGGCAAAACCACATGTTTTTTTGTTGGTTTTTTGTTATTGTTGTTGTTGTTTGTTTGTTTTTTTGAGACAGAGTCTCTTTATGTTGCCCTTGGTAGAGTACTGTGCTGTCACAGCTCACAGCAACCTCAAACTGTTGGACTTAAGCAATTCTCTTGCCTCAGCCTCCCAAATAGCTGGGACTACAGGTACTTGCCACAATTTACGGCTGTTTTGTTGTTGTTGTAATTGTCATTGTTTGTCAGGCCCAGGCTGGGTTTGAACCCTCTAGCTCTGGTGTATGTGGCTGGCGCCCTAGCTGCTGAGCTATAGGAGCCAAGCCAAAACCAGATTTTTTTGCTAACACTTCATTTTATTATCATTTGCTTCACTTTTTATCCCCAGGGATTCCCCCCCCCTTTTTTTTTTAGATAGAATCTAACTCTGTGTAGAGTACTGTGTAGAGTCACCCTTTGTAGAGTGCTGTAACCATCACAGCTCACAGCAACCTCAAACTCTTGGGCTTAAGCTATTCTTTTGCCTCAGCCTCCCAAGTAGCTGGGACTATAGGCACCTGCCACAACACCCGGTTATTTTTTTGTTGTATTTGTCATTGTTGTTTAGCAGCCCCGGACTGGGTTCAAACCTGCTAGCCCCAATATATGTGGCTAGCGCTCTAGCCACTGACCTACAGATGCCCAGTAGCTGAGACTACAGGTGCCTGCCTCAATGCCTGGCTGCTTTTTAGAGTCCAGGTTTTGCTCTAGCTCAGATTGGTCTAGAACTGGTGAGCTCAGACAATCCGCCCTCCCTGGTCTCCCAGAGTGCTAGGATTACAGGCTTGAGCCACTGTCCCCCCCCACTCCGCAGAATTTTCATCTAAATAGTTATTCAGTAGTAATTCAGTTCATTTGTTCAATTCAGATGAATTGGACATTTTATTATATAATGTATTTGCGAAAAAATCAGCATTGTTTTCTTTCAGTTTATATTTTTTTAATGGCCTAGCTAGTTTCTTTTCTTAAGATTAATACCTCATTTCATGTATCATTATTTAGTGTCTAGGTTATATGAGGACAACAGAACATGTCTTTATTTTTGCATCTCCTGTGATATTTGATATAGTATTAGGTACATAGAAGATAATCATGAAATGCTTGTTGCCTGATTAATTTATATTCTAATATTTCAGTTCTGGATGATAGTATAATTTTTATTATTTATTTATTTATTTATTTATTTATTTATTTATTTATTTTGAGACAGAGCCTCAAGCTGTCACCCTGGGTAGGCTGCCATGGCATCACTGCTCATAGCAACCTCCAATTCCTGGGCTCAAGCGATTCTCCTGCCTCTGCCTCCCAAGTAGCTGGGACCCGCCACAACACCCGGTTATTTTTTGGTCGTAGCCGTCCTTGTTGTTTGGCTGGCCCAGGCTGGATTCGAACCTACCAGCTCAGGTGTATGTGGCTGGTGCCTTAGCCACTGAGCCACAGGCGCTAAGCTGATAGTATAATTTTTAAAAGGCAGAAGGGTATAATGTAAAAATCAAGATATTCTCAGGGAGAAAATAATGCATATTAGCATATTAAAGAATTATAAAGTCCTATAAAAGAAAAAAAAACCAAAGGGCTGCACTTGTGGCTCAGTGAGTAGGGTGCCGGCCCCATATACCAAGGGTGGCGGGTTCAAATCCGGTTTGGCCAAACTGCAAGAAAAAATAGCATTTTGGCAGACACCAGTAGTTCCAGCTACTCAGGAGACTGAAGCAAGAGAATCGCCTAAGCCCAAAAGCTGGAGGTTCCTGTGAGCTTTGATGTAACGGCACTCTACCGAGGATGAGAAAGTAAGACTCTGTCTCTAAAAAAAAAAAAGATCACTGCCCTCAAGGAACTTACTTTTTTATTTTAAAATGGGAGATCTGCTCTGTTATCTGGGCTAGAATGCAGTGGCATCATAATAGTTCACTGTAAGTGTAAAACTCCTGGGCTCAAGCCTGCCTTCTGCTTTGGTCTCCTGAGTTCCTGGGACTATAGTCATTTTCCACCATTCCTGGTTAATTTTTTCATTTTTGTAGAGATGGGATCTCAATATCTATTCATCAACTCCTAGTCTCAAGTTATCCTCCCACCCTGGCCTCCTAAAGTGCTAGGATTACAGTGTGAGCCACCACTGGGCCTGGCCAGGAGCTTACTATTTATTTATTTATTTTGAGATAAGGGTCTGTGTTACCCTGGGTAGAGTGCCATGGTGTCAGCCTAGCTCACAGCAACTTTAAACTCTTAGGCTCTGGCAACACTAAGGAGCTGGGACTACAGTATCCAGCCACGAAGCCTACTGGTTTTTCTATTTTAAATAGAAATGGGGTCTCACTCTTTCTCAGGCTGGTCTTGAACACCTAAGCTCAAGTAATCCACCCTCCTTGGCCTCCCAGAGTGCTATGGTTACAGGCATGAGCCATTGTGCCCAGCTCCAGGAAAGATGTATGTAGAAAGGTATAATAAATTTTATAGGTGCATTTTAGAGGTGTGGGACCATGGCGTATTCACAGAATAGAGTGGTCCTGTATTCTGGGTGGTAGTGGTGATATCTCCCAAAGGCTTTATAGAAAAGCTGAATCCAGGCTAGGTGCAGTGGCTCACCAGTGTAATCCTTGCACCCTGGGAGGGTGAAGTAGGTGGATTGCTTGAGCTGAGGAGTTTGAGTACCCCCTAAGCAAGAGCAAGACCCTTTCTACTAAAAATAGAAAAAACTAGCTGTGTGTCAGCTTCTGGGAGGCTAAGACAAGAGGAATTGCTTGAGTTTTGAGGTTTCTGTGAACTATGAAGACAACACGGCACTCTACCTGGGTGACAGAGTGAGTCTCTGTCTCAGAAAAAAAGAAAAAAAAAAAGCTGAAGGAACAACATGGGCAAAGGCCCTACAGGAACCAGCATAGTATATTTAAGAAACTATAGTTTATAACTGATGGAGCATTGAATTTGAGAAGAAAAAGAGAAGATATGAAAGAGTCAAATTATTATAAGGTGTTTAAACTTTATCCTTAATCGGTGGGGAATGATTGAAAGGTTTTAAACTTATGAATAATGTGGTCAGATTTATGTTTTATAAAGATCACTTTAGCAATTGTTTATTGGCTAGATTTTCAAGAGGCTGCAATCAGGGAGAACAGTTAGTAGATTTGCAGTAGTCTTTGTGAAACTTGATGAGATATTGTGGTATTAGAGAAGAGAGGAAGGATCAGAGGATATAAAATGTACAAAATTTGCATACAGAGAAGAGAGAAGGATCAGAGGATATAAAATGTACAAATTTCAGTGGACATGAAAGTGATTTAAGATGATGTAAGTGTAGAAGGAGAAAAAAGTTCTTGGGAGATAGATAATTGAGATTAATTTGAGCCATCCTGAGTTTGAAAGGCTATGAAGCAACCAAATAAATATGTCTATTAGGAATTTGTTATTCTGATGTGGACCTCAGAATTCTGGGTTTAAATAGTAAATCATGGTATTATCAGCTTGTAGGTATTAGTTGAAACCAGTGAAGTAAATGGTTTATTTGGTTCAGCAGACCTAGACCAAAATCTTGGGGAAAAACATTTAGGGACTGGACAAAGTAAGAGTAGTCAACAAAAGAAGACATGGAGTAAACCAGGAAAGACATAGTGTTGTGGAAGCCAAGGGAGGAGAAGCTATCAAAACCCAGGGTCAAACAATTGTAAAGACCAAATGTAAGTTAGTATGTAGTTCAGTGAGTAGGGTGCCAGTCAACATACACTGAAGCTGGCGGGTTTGAGTCTGGCCCAGCCCTGCTAAACAACAATAACTGCAACCAAAAAATAGCCAGGCGTTGTGGCAGGCACCTATAGTCCCAGCTATTGGGAGGCTGAGGCAAGAGAATCGCTTTTGCCCGAGAGTTTGAGGTTGCTATGAGCTGTGACACAGCAGCGCTCTGCCAAGGGCAACATAGTGAGACTGCCTCAAAAAAACAAACAGGGAGGTGCCTGTGGCTCAGTGGGTAGGGCACTGGCCCTGTATACCAAGGGTGGCGGGTTCAAACCCGGCCCCGGCCAAACTGCAACAAAAATGGCTGGGTGTTGTGGTAGGCGCCTGTAGTCCCAGCTACTTGGGAAGCTGAGGCAAGAGAATCGCCTAAGCCCAGAAGTTGGAGGTTGCTGTGAGCTGTGACGTCACGGCACTCTACCCAGGGTGCCAAAGTGAAGTGCTGTCTCTAAAAAAGAAGAAGAAACACAACAAAACAGACGAAAAAAAAGAAAAGTGGCGTGTAAGAAAGGAGCAGCATGTGTTGACTTGTAATAACAGCAGTTACTGTTATGAGGAGCTTGCATATGAAAGAAGGAAATTAGAGATGTTACATAGTCTCACAAGATAGTTTGTATTTACAAGAGGCAAGCATGAAAATTGAAAGTAGAGTGCAGAGAATAACTAATGAAGAAAATTTCTGGAGAGTACCGACAGGGATGGAATCAAAAGAACAGGTAAAATAATTAAAGTTAAAATAGGAAGAGGGCGGCGCCTGTAGCTCAGTGAGTAAGGTGCCAGCCCTGGCCAAACTGCAACAAAAAATAGCCAGGCATTGTGGTGGGCGCCTGTGGTCCCAGCTACTCGGTAGACTGAGGCAAGAGAATTGTCTAAGCCCAAGAGCTGGAGGTTGCTATGAGCTGTGATGGTACAGCACTCTACTGAGGGTGACAAAGTGAGGCTCTGTCTCTAGGAAAAAAAAAAAATGTTAAGAAACATTTTCCCCTCATGATGGAGGAAAGAAGCTGTGAAGGTGTGTACAGAACTAGATATTTGAGGAAAAGGAGTTAATATTTGAGAGTTACTTTTATTTATTTATTTTTTTGAGAAAGGGTCTCATTCTGGCACCCAGACTGGAGTGCCCCAAACACCTGGGGTCAGGTGATCCCCCTGCTTCACCCTCTTGAGTAGCTAGAGCTATAGGCATGTGCCACCATGCCTGGCTAATTTTAAAATTGGGGGAGGGGGTGGCATTCTTCTTTCTTTTTTTAGGATGCCATGCCAGTCTTGTTCCTTTTTTTCCCCTACCCCCATCTTCCCTTTTTTCCCTGCTCTTTATCTTTTCTTTCTTTCTTTATCGCCCTCAGTAGAGTGCCATGGCATCACACAGCTCACAGCAACCTCCAACTCCTGGGCTTAGGCAATTCTCTTGCCTCAGCCTCCTGAATAGCTGGGACTACAAGCACCTGCCTCAATGCCTGGCTGTTTTTTTGTTGCAGTTTGGCCAAGGCTGGGTTCGAACCCACCACCCTCAGTATATGGGGCTGGCGCCCTACCCAGTGAGCCACAGGCACCGCCCACTTCTCTTTTCTTTCTAATCTCTTCCCCCTACTGATTTTTTTCTCTCTAATATAAAATAAACTCACACTTTTATATTCTGAAAAAAATATATATGTATTTTTTGAGGAGAGTAGATATGAGGTTTTGCTGTGTTACCCAGGCTGGTCTCAAACTGTAGGCCTCAAGGGATCCAAGGCTGCCTTTGGCCTTCCAAAGTGCTAGGATTACAGTTATGAGCTATCATACCCAGGCAATTTTTTCTTTGAATACTGAGATATTCTTGGTGGTAAGAACTTGAAGAGAATAGTAAAGGTCCTGGCTGTGGTGAAGAACCACAGTAAAGGTCTGGCTGTGGGGCGTCCAGGCCAGATAACTAAGTGTGGCCCATTGACCAAATCTAAACTTTACAGAACAAATCCTTTTGTTAAAAAAGAATTGTTGTGGCTCTACCTAGCTCAGTGAGTAGGGCACCGGCCACATCCACCAAGGCTCCAAGGCTGGCAGGTGGAGCCCTGCCTGGGCCTGCTAAACAACAAGGACAGCTATAACCAAAAAATAGCCAGGCGTTAATAGCAGGCACCTGTAGACCAGCTACTTGGGAGGCTGAGGCAAGAGAATCGCTTAAGTTTTAAGAGTTGGAGCTATGATGCCAAGGTACTCTACTGAGGGCAACATAATAACACTCTTGTCTCAAAAAAAAAAAAAAGAGAAAAGAGAGAGAGTTGCTCTGTAATATTTGGATTTAGTCAAAAGGCCACACTCAAGGTTCCAGGTTACATGTGGCCCCAGGGCTGCATCTTCTCTACCCCTGCCTGGGGAATAAAAAAACAATCTGAGAGAGATACATGAAAGTGCTAAATAGCATGTAGTGGACCTGTTTAAGATTAGAAGGTTTTATTTGGACTGTGACCAGTCTTCATGTTGTTTCCTTCAGTGATCTTGGACTGGGGCCTGAGAAGCCTGTTGGTTAGATTGATTCAAGAGGGATTTATTGATGGATGGCAGTGGAAGGATCAAGGACCAAGGATACTTAGGCTCCCATCTTGAAAGTTGGTTGAGTGATACACCACGAAGGCTTAATTAAATGAGGAAGGAGGGGAAAAGAAGCCATTGAGGGATGTGTTTAGAATAAATGATACTCGGGTTTATCAACCTTAAGAGATCACATATAATGGGAGTAGGAGATAGATTATTAAAAGGTTAGAAGGTGTTGTGGTAAGGGATTGATATATGGGTTTAGAATTTTAGAATTCAGAGGTGAACAATTTCTTAATTATTAATGACCAGGTTATGGTTATGGTAAAAATTGCCAAAGAGCAGTGTGAGTAAAGATAGTTGGAGCTGACTGGGACACAAACTTTGAGGATTAGTCATCAGATGAATTATTGACATCACCTATGATAACTAGACAAAGTAACATTAAATACAGCAGTAAACTAGTAGCTAAGTGTTAAACCCTCTGTAATGGAAAGGATCCAGGCAATAGATGGTAAGTGACAACAATGAGAGTAAATGATGAATTATATAGCTATGAAACATCAGTTTCAAAAGAGCAGAATATATATTTTTTTTAATTTTTAATTTAATTTAATTTTTTTTAAAGTTTTTGGCCGGGGCTGGGTTTGAATCCCCTACCTCTGGCATATGGGGCTGGCGCCCTACTCCTTGAGCCACAGGTGCCACCCTTTAATTTTTATTTTTAGATAGAGTCTCCAGCTAGTGCGCTTGGTAGAGTGCTATGGCATCACAGTTCACAGCAACCTCAAATTCTTGGGCTTGAGCGATTCTCTTGCCTCAGCTTCCTAAGTAGCTGGGACTACAGGCATCCTCCACAATGCCTGGCCATTTTTTTTGCTGCAGTTGTCATTTTTGTTTTAGCTGGCCCAGGCTGGGTTCAAACCCACCAGCCTCGGTTTATGTGGCTGGCTCTGTAACCACTGTGCTACGGGTGCTGAGCCAAGAGCAGAAATTTTTTGGACATTGGTAGAAAACCAGTGATCTGGTGGTAGCAATAAAGATAAATGAATTCTGATTCATTAGAACATTGAATGTGGGAGAATAAAAAGTGTTGAGGAAGAGTGTCAAGAAAAGAAATGTTTTTAGGAAAGAGGTTAAATTTAAAGCACTCAGAAAGGATATTTTGTCAGGAAGTTGATAATATTGGAAGTTGATTTTGTTATTTTTATTGTTTAAAATGACATTTGGAGGATTCTGGAAAGAAATGGAAAGATTTGGGATGACTTTATAGAAGAATTCAGAGGTTTCACTTGTTATTCGATATTGAGATGGAAGTTTGTTGAGAAATTATTCTTTGTTTTTAAAAGGTTCTCATGGTTTGAGGAACATTTAGCTTATTCTTGGATACCTCTGGTTGAAAAATTACAGTTTCTCATGTGGCTGGGATGCTTATTAGCATTGCTGATGGAAAGATTGGGAACTGTTTATGAGGATAATGAACTTATATTAAAAATGCCTAACCTATACATACTTAAGAAATAATATATACTGTAAAGAAAAGTTCTGTTGTGGTTTTGTTTGACTGTAAATGGGTGTTTCTAAACTGTGAAAACTTAAGAAACTGCTCACAAATACTACTCTAGCCTTTTAATATCCTTTACTCCTCATTGTTTGAAATGTGTAGAAAAGATTCACTAACAAATAATGTCCTCAGCTTTATTCCTATATATAAATTACCAGTTATTATATAAATTGTACCATGATAATTGCATTTAGTTTTCCTAAATGTTTGCATTTTTAAGTGATAATAGTGAATATACCGAATCATGATTTCAGGAACATCAGGATCAGATTCTCCAGGGCAGGCTATGGAAGCTGAAGAAATAGTAAAACAACTTGATATGGAACAGGTGGATGAGATCACTACCAGTACTACTACATCAACTAATGGAGCAGCTTACTCAAATCAAGCAGTTCAAGTGAGGCCATCAATAAATAATGGTTTAGAAGAAGCAGAAGAAACAGTTAATCGTGATATCCCGCCCCTTACAGGTGAAGAGTATTCCTTTTCCTGTGCATAAAATGAGTAGTTTATAAATGTACACTATTTCATACTTTTTTTAAACAGGCAGATTAAATGTATAAGATTTTCTTCTTTGAAGTTAAAAAAGTAAAGTTAGAAACAAAACTTTGTCCTAAAAATCGAAAGTCATTTTGAAATTGAAATTTTTTGAAATGTGGTTTTGAGTAAGTATTAGTCATTTCACAGGTGAATTAATTCCCGCCAGTCTTAACTGCTGGGAGAAATTTAATACAGCTAACAAAATACATATTCATGATTATAAACATATGTGGTTTGTTTTTTTTTTTTGTTTTTTTGAGACAGAGTCTCACTATGTCACCCTTAGTAGAGTGCTGTGGTGTCACAGCTCACAGCAACCTCCAACTCTTGGGCTTAAGCAATTTCTTGCCTCAGCCTCCCAAGTAGCTGGGACTACAGGCACCGGCCACAATACCCAGCTATTTTGTTGTTGTTGTTGTTGTTGTTGTCATCGTCGCCGTCGTCGTCATCATCATCATCGTCGTCGTCGTTTAGCAGGCCCTGGCCAGGTTCAAACCCACTAGCCCCCATGTATGTTGCCGGTGCCCTAAGCACTGAGCTACAGGCACCAAGCTTGAACATACTTCTTATTGCATCAGTCTAGGGTCCCTAACTAGAGATAGTCTTATATGCAAAGCAGCTTAGCTCTGGATCCTTACAAAGCCCTTACATGATTATTGGGTTCCTGAGCTAGTTGTCATTGAAATGTGGAAAGACATGAGATCAGGAATTGATTACCTCTGAGCACTGTGGTAGATAGACATATAAGGTACAAGATGAAATTGTGTTCTACCATTCTGAAAATAGAAATAAAGCTGAGGAAGGCTATTTTCTCATTTGGGGACAGAGATCTTAAATTTGTTTATTTCTTGGGGTATCAGGTATTTAAGAGAACCCAGTAAATATGTATTTATTAAGAAGCATAATTTAGTATAAGTGGAATAATGTACAGATGGTAATTTCAACTTAAGATTTTTGTGATGGGTTTTTCAGAGTATTAAATGCATTTTGACTTATAGTATTTTCTATTTATGATGAATTTATTAGGATGTAATAAATTTTAAATCATTGAAACAGCATAGGGCTCAAAGGGATAGGGCGCTGGTCCCATATGCCAGAGGTGGTGGTTTCAAACCCAGCCCCTGCCAAAACCAGAAAAAAAGAGAAAGAATAGTAAATTTGAAATAGCAAGAAACATTTAAAGAAAAAATGGACACAATTTACAATACTTATATATAATACAACCTAGTATTCATGTGCAATAATTAATCTTCAAATAACAATATGAAGGAAGGATTTCTGTTTTCCTATTTCAGCCAAATGGGAAAGATTTAATTTAATTCAAGTTAAAGGATTCATATCTATGATGTGAAACCCAGAATTTAAGAATAATACTGAATTTAGCAAGTAAATCAACATCATTATGAACAGATAGTTTGTTCTTTAATGCATAAGAATTGCATGTTAGGCTCAGTGCCTGTAGCTCAAGTGGATAAGGCACCAGCCACATACACCTAAGCAGGTGGGTTTGAATACAGCCTGGGCCTGCCAAACAACAGTGACAACTACAACCAAAAAATAGCTGGGCCCTGTGGCGGGTGCCTGTAGTCCCAGCTACTCGGGAGGCTGAAGCAAGAGAATCGCTTAAGCCCAGGAGTTAGAGGTTGCTGTGAGCTGTGATGCCACGGCACTCTACCGAGGGTGACAGCTTGAGGCTCTGTCTCAAAAAAAAAAAAAAGGAATTACGTGTTATCCTATCTTTGACGTGTCATTTTATGCTGATTAGTTTGCCCAGTGGTATAAGACTGATGGATGGTAAAATATAAGATTAAAGTCCAAGGCTTTGGTTTCCTGTTTGATGTTTGTTCTGTATTTTTGTGTTGCTAGATGAAACTTTGTATTTCTTTTATCTGACAACTGTGAAGATGGGAGATGGATTTCTGTAACCTTAGGATTTGTTGAGGAGAAAAGTAAGATTTACTACAGTTGTCACATTTGTTCATTTATTACCCTTAACATTTATGAGCACCTATTTTTGTGATAAGGAGCTGTTGGTAAAGATGAATAAGATAAGCTCTCTGACCCTGAAGAGTTCATGATCTAATTGAAGAACCTAGTATATAGAAAAATTACTATGAAGTGGAGTATACAGTTAAATTTACTATACAGTTGAATGATCAAAATGACATGGTAATATATTGTAGTGTGATTTGGGCACCCATGGCAAGATTTTGGGAGGTAACATTTATGCTGATTTTGAAAGATGAGTATGAGTGGCAAGAGTACTACTTTTCTTTAACTTTGAGAATATGGCCAAAGAGATCAAGGAAGGCTCTGTTGTTAATAGCCATGTGACTTTCGACAACTTACTTAAGTTCTTGAGAAAACTGGTAGATAGACATAAGAAACTCCCATTTTCTTAGCTTTAACTGATAATAATTAAAGGTTTTGAATGATAAATGAAATGAAATATGAAACATAGGCCAAGTACAGTGGCTAACGCCTATAATTCTACCACTCTGGGAGGTCGAGGTGGGTGGATTGCCTAAGCTTAGGAATTCAAGACCAGCCTGAGCAAGAGCAAGATTATATCTAAAAAATATCCAGGTGTTGTGGTGGGAGCCCATAGTCCCAGTTACCAGGGAGGGGGAGGCAAGAGAATCTCATTGAGCCCAATAGTTTGAGGTTGCTGTGAGCTGTGACGTTATGGCATGCTATAGAGGGTGATGAAGTGAAACTCTTATCTCAAAAAAAGAAGAAAAAAATATGAAAAGTACTCAGGCCCTTCATAACTTCAGATGCTTGATAATTTCAGGTACCAAAGTACAGATGCTTATTTCTCTGAAGGTAATAGAAATTTGAAACAGTCAAGTGACTCAAAGATATTTTCCATTATTGCCTATGCTAATGAGTTATTATAAGTATTAAGTTGTCACTAGTGAACAAAATTCTTTACATCCGATGTCATTCATTTAACATACCTACCACGCTGACTTTATTCAGGAGGTTTTAATACATGGTAATTGCAGAAAAGGTTAATTTTGTCCCTAGAAACTATTATCCACCAGTTGGGCATGGTGGCTCACACCTGTAGTCCAAGCATTCTGGGAGGCCGAAATGGGTGGATTGCCTGAGCTCATGAGTTCAAGACCAGCCTGAGCCAGAGCAAGACCGCATCTCTAAAAAATAGCCAGGCGTTGTGGCGGACAGCTGTAGTTCCAGCTACTCGGGAGGCTGAGGCCAAAGAATCACTTGAGCCTAAGAGTTTGAGGTTGCTGTGAGCTATGATGCAAAGTGAGACTCTGCTTCCCCCACCCCCCCAAAATAAACCATCTACTAACGTTCCATTTCTATATGAAGATCAATTATTTTAAAATTTAAAAATTAAATTTTATTTTATTATTTTTTTTTTTTTAAAGAAACAGGGCCTCAATTTTTCACTTAGGTTGGAATGCAGTGGCATGACCACAGCTCACTTCAGCCTTGAACCCATGGGCTCAAGTAATTCTCCCAAGTTAGCTGTGATTACAGTCAGGTATCACCATACCAGGCTAATTTTTCTATTTTTGTTAGAGACAAGGTCTCACTGTGTTGCTCAGGCTGGTCTTGAACTCTTAACCTCAAGCTATTCTCCCTGGCTTTGGTCTGCCAAAATGGTGGGATTACAGACCCTATGCACCTTCCCAGATTACAGCAAATTTTTTTTTTTTTTTTTTTTTTTTTTAAGACAGAGTTTCGCTTTGTTGCCCTCACTAGAGTGCTGTGTCATCATAGCTCACAGCAACTCAAACTTTTGGACTTAAGGAATTCTCTTATCTTAGCCTTCCAAGTAGCTGGGACTACAGGCACCACCACAGTGTGCGGCTATATTTAGAGACGAGGTCTCTTTCTAGCTCAGGCTGGTCTCAAACTCATGAGCTCAGGCAGTCCACCCACCTTGGCCTCCCACAGTGCTAGGATTACAGGCGTTAGTCACCACACCCGGCCCTACAATTTTTATGAAGTTCTACTTTAAACTTTTGTATCTAAGGTATTTATTACCCGTTTGGCTTATAATTTACCTGTGTCCTCCTTCAGTCCCCAGCATAAATTTCTAATGGTTCATTAGTTGTTATAATCTTTGCTGAGAGAATGAACTGTGTGGCATGGAATGTAAAAATGAATTTGCTTATAAATAAGAAATAAAATAATAGCTCTTCTGGGTGACACCTGCGGCTCAAAGGCATAGGGCACCGGCCCCATATACCGGAGGTGGTGGGTTCAAACCTGGTTCTGACCAAAAAAAAAAAAGAATAATAAAATAATAGCTCTTCTAAAGCAGTGATTTCCACATAGAGTAGCATTTCTTAATTTTTTTAAGGTCATACATAGCCTTGAGATTCCTGGAAAAATATACATACATTACTTTTTTGTAATTCCTCAAGGGGTTCATGGACTTCTTAAAGACTATGCATGGATCTCAGGTTTAAAAACTACATTTGGGTTTATTGTCAGCATACATTTATTGAATGCTTTTATGTACAAGTCACTTTGTAAAGTATTATCTCTATAAGAGCACCATGTATAAATACCATCTAGGTAGAAATTGAATTTTTTTTTTTTTTTTTTTTGCAGTTTTTGGCTGAGGCTGGGTTTGAACCCCCCACCTCTGGCATATGGGGCTGACGCCCTACTCCTTTGAGCCACAGGCACCGCCTTAGAAATTGAATTTTTATGGAGTATTTTTTTTAGTAATAAGTAATACATTTTCTCTAAGGATCTTAATTCTACTAACCAGGATCTAGTTTGCCATTTTGTGATTAGTTTCCCCTTTGATCTAGAGTTAGATCTATGTTAATAAATTTGGTTCTCATGTTTGCAAATTATTTACAAATTATTTCTATCTTTAACCTAAAGTACCAGAGGTCTTCAGGAAGATCTCATATAGAAGCAGTAAAAAATGTGTATTTCAGAAGTCATTAAGATATATTAACATTATGTTTTTCACTTTATTAAATAGCGCCAGTAACTCCAGATAGTGGTTATTCATCAGCCCACGCAGAGGCCACCTATGAAGAAGACTGGGAAGTATTTGACCCGTGAGTTCCAAGTTTTTAGGTTTTTTCATTTCTTTTGAGGGCATAATGAAAGTATTTTACCTGTATGGAGGGGGATCTAAATGGTATATTACCAAGAGCATGTGACCTGTAGGAATTAAAACATTCACTGAATTACAGAGATGCTAACTTAAACATGTTTTCACTTTTATTTACATGTTTGATAAGTTTGGCTTACTGGGTTAACTGTTCTTTATTTAATTAAATATTTTTAAATGGGCTGAATTAATAATATGTTTTATATTTATAAAGTAGAAATGTTGAAATTTTCTTGAAATTTAATTTATAGCTATTATTTCATCAAACATGTTCCACCGCTAACAGAAGAACAATTAAATAGGAAACCTGCTCTTCCATTGAAAACAAGAAGCACACCAGAATTTTCCCTAGTTTTAGACCTGGTAAGTAAGAACTTAATAGAGGTAGGTAATAACCCAAAATACCTAAAAGAATACAAATGAATGAGTGGCCATCACACTTAATTTACATATATCCTGGAAATTCTGCAGTGATTTTATATAAACGTAGTCTATTATTAGGTTCTTAATTTGTTATTGCTAGTTCCTTAATTTGTTATTACCAGGTACCTTTTAAGAATAAATTAGACTTTTGACTTCTTTTCTTCATGCTCCTGAGGCCCTTGTGAGTTTTTTTTTTTTTAATCTAAAAAATTATTCTACTTTAATTTTATTAGAATCATGCCTATTTCAGATTTTTTTTTTTTTTTTTTTGTTAGAATCATATTTCCCTGAAGGACCAAACAAAATTTGGGTCTTAGTGAGTTAATCATATGCAAGACCATAGTCCTTTGTTACTCTTACTTGTACATACTGTCTAATACACTAAAATTTTGGTTGATAGTCTCCAAAAGTGTAATCTCTTAATGCCAACTAATAGAGCTTTTAATATGCTCTCTTGATGTGGTTTAAAAATTGATATTTTAGTTAATGAAAAAGCTTTGAAATATGAATACCTCCTATCTTTTGCCAACTATATTTAATATATAGTAAACACATTTACCATCTGCCTATAATTTCTTTATATTAGCAAAAAAAGTATTTTATATCTTACTGGAAAAGATTTCATTATTTAGCATTTTCTACTGGTACCCTGTGATTGGAGATGTGGTATAGTTTGCATACAAAATTTGTCTTGATGAAAAAGCCTTTTAAAAATTTTTGAGACAGAGTCTCACTCTGTTGCACAGGCTAGAGAGCCATGGCATCAGTCTGTCTCACATCAGCCTCATACTCCTGGGTTCAAAAGATCCTGCTACCTCAGCCTTTTAAGTAACTGGGGCTACAGATACCCAGCTAGTTTTTTCTGTATTTAGTAGAGATGAAGTCTCCCTCTTGCTCAGGTTGGTCTCCAACTCCTGAGCTTGATGGATCCTCCCATCTCAGCCTTCCAGAGAATTACAGGCATAAGACACCATACCTGGCCTTTAAAAATTTTTTTCTAATTAGTATATATAGATGTATTTTGAAAGTTTAGCACCTTAGCCTTTCTTTGCCTAGCCAAAGAGATCTAAAAGAAGTATCTAGAAGTCCTAAGTTATTTACTAGAGGTAAGTAAAAAGAGGGAAAAATAATTGAAGCTAATGATGAGTAGTTAATATTTGATGTGCAAGTTAATTGAGAAAATCTAACAGTTTTTTTATTGTTGTTGTTGTTTGTTTTTTTGAGGCAGAGTCTCATTATGTCGCCCTTGGTATAGTGCTGTGAAATCACAGCTCTCATAGCAACCTCAAACTCTTGGGTTTAAGCTATTCTTTTGCCTCAGCCTCCCAAGTAGGTGGGACTGCAGGTGCCCAGTATTTTTTTTATTGTTGTCGCAGTTGTCGTTGTTTTAACAGGCCTGGGCCAGGCTCGAACCCCCCCAGCCCCAGTGTATGTGGCTAGCACTGTAACCATTAAGCTACAGTTGCAGAGCTCAGTATAACAGATTTTGATGTTAGGAGTTGATGTTGTCATGATACCAAGTTGGCTATATTATTTTGAATCCAGTATGAAGGTCTAAATAGAAAAGAATTGGCTGAGCATAAATAATTTTATACAAGTAAATAAAGAGTAATCAGAATTGAATAGGCTATAGATAAAGTAATAGGATTAGTTGTGATTTGGTTGTAGGAAAGAGAACATCTTGAATGTTTAGTCTGATTTGCTTTCAAAAGAAAATAAGAAAAAAAATCATTTTACCATAAGAACATTTGCACTAGAATGTTTTATGGCAGCTCAGTTCACAATAGCCAAGATAGGAAATTAACCCAAGTGCTCATCAACCCATGAATGGATTAATAAAGTATGTTATATGTATACCATGGAATATTATTCAGCCATAAAAAGATGGAGATTTTACATCTTTTGTATTAACCTGGATGGAGTTGAAGAATTCTCCTTAATAAAGTTATGACAAGAATGGAAAAGCAAGTATCCAATATACTCAATACTACTATGAAACCATGCCCACATGAGACAAAAAACATAATTAAAATCCAGTCTATGGGGGAGAGTGGGGAGGGGGGAAGAGGATTGGCTCACCTAAAGGGCACTATGTAGGGGTACTTGACACACCACTTGGGTGAAGGGCTAAACTACAACTTGGACTCTACCTAATAAATCCAAACAGTGTAACCTAATTGTGCCCTCATATTAATTGAAAATTAAAGGAAGAAAATGAGGCGTATCTAGAGTATTGTCTGCTGTTTGCCTCAGCAGAGTTTAATGTTGAGTTAAAAGAAGCACTCCAGCTATTAAGGTATAGAATCACAAGGTATGAACATTTGTGTTTCATTTTAATTGATTTAAATGTATTAAAAATTGTGGGGGGAGTTATTAGTTTAATTAAAAAAAAAATTTTGTCATATGATACTAAGGGTAGCTTGTATTTTTTTCAAGCATTCGGGATTTGAGACATATACTATCTTTGATTGAACTTGATTACTTATCCTTTTAATTAAAAACAGGATGTGGTAATTAAAGATGACAAGTTTTCATTGACTTCTATTTAGTCAAACAATGTATATGAAATGCATTTGTGGGATACTAAAATAACTTTTACCTAAAGTAAGATGCTTTATAAAGTTGGAGGATAAGGAACTTCATGTAAAAATAGGGATTTCTGGCCTTTTCAAAAAACTCCAGAGCTCTGGCAACCCTGGGTCTAGACTCCATCCCAACCACAGCCAGGCAGCAGAGCCAAGGCCACCTCTTTCAGATGTTTGCTGCACTCTGCACCACTCCTTTCTGTCCCCCAGTCCAGTCACTGATAACTTTAATGGTCCCTAGAGCATTTGAATTTGTGATCCCTATCTTTGTTTTCAAACATGAAGTTTGATCATTTCTCCACTTTAAATACAGACTAAAATTTTAAAAAAGTGTTTTTTATCACAAATACATAAAATTATCATTTGAAGTTTCTTTTAATATCTTGTTTCATTCAGTGTGTTTTTTATTTTAAGGATGAAACACTAGTGCACTGTAGTCTAAATGAGCTAGAAGATGCAGCACTTACTTTTCCAGTCCTTTTCCAAGATGTCATTTATCAGGTAATTAAAAATTTTTTAAAGTAATTTTTGGCCTGTTAGGTAACATTCTGAACTGAGGAATCTTTTGTAATATTTTTTGCATGTATGTGAAATTAAATGTTTTTCTGTAGAACTCCTAATGGATTTCATCAGTATTTTAATGATTTAACAAAAATAGTATCATATTAATTATCACATAAAATGACTGTATTACTCCCCAAATGCTAATTTTTCTTGCCCAATGTTCACTGCTAGTTTCATAATCTGTTTGCCAGCAGGTGGAGGCAGGAGCACTGACATCATAGATCCCAAAGAGGAACTTGCCAGGTTAACACCTGGTGTTTTTTTCAAAAATCCAATTAATATAAAGAAAACTCATTCCTTGTTGGTCATATATTTCCTGTGGCAGTAATGTGGTCTATAAAATTGCAGTTTGGTAGATCTATTTTACATTAATACAAAATTCAAGGACACTCTTCTAGCTAATACTTGAAGAATTTGGGTATGTGCATTTCTCCTTCATCTGTGCTGATGGACAGGTAACAGTGCAAAATATACATATTATTAACATTTCACTGTAGATTATGTGTGTTGGCCATAGTTTTTACTTTTAAGATTTTCTTGTCATAAGATTGAATTAATTAATGTAAGTGAATGTACTTTCAATACTGCAAAGTGCCTTTCTTTGTTGGCAGTTGTTATTTAATTAGCATTTTCTTCATATATAACAGTTGTTGAAAATTTGGGGAAAGGTCAAAAAATTTGTTGTTTGTCAAGAGGATGCCAGTCCAAGGATTTAACTAAATAACGCCACCAGTCATTTACTATGTGGACTTTGAAAAGATGTTTATGGTTGTTTAGGTGCTCTTAATAGGTAGTTAGAATGTGGTTATAGTTTTCTTGGCAGATGATAGTTGTTATCTCACAGGAATCATAAAATTTCAGAGTTAAATAGAAGTTTGTGGTTCAAGGATACTTTATCTATTAATGAGTTATAAGGGGATTTATTTTAGCAGTTACTGTTCGTTCTAGTTATTGTCAGTTAAACATAGGTAGGTATTGTAGCTGTGGTAATATGTGAATACTGTATTCACCTCCCTTTTCAATAAACTCACTTTACTCATGATATGTCATCAAAGAATGAGCCAAATATACATAAAAATGAAGGATTTTAAGATTTTCCTTTTCCATTTTAACTGGTTATTATTTGGTTTAAGGAATATCTTTTTCTTAAGACATTTTCTGCCAAATAGAGTGATCTTGTTTAGTGTACTTCAAGGACAGGAGTCTTGTGGCCAATATAAGTAGTATAGCAATATCTTAGTTTTTCACTTTTTAGCTCAATAAGCTTGTTGAGGTTTTTTTTTTTCCTTTTTTTTTGGTATTTTTGCAATTTGTTAGGGCTCTGAAGTTGGAAAAGAAAGCTGTTATCTGAAAATATAGGTAAATAATATAATTTTTAGATGATTTCTTAATCTTCCAGGTTTGAAATTTATTTCTTGCTTGTGGTTTTTGGTCTCTTCATATATAACTTTTTAATAGTGAAATAAGAAACATGGAAAGGAGATAAATTTGATTCTTCTGCTTCATGAGTATTTCTTTCCAGTATGACCATAAAAGTGAGTTTTTTTCCTATTGCTTCTACTATTTACAGCTTAATTTACTCTTTAAAGTCATTACTGTATATACTCGAGTATAAACCGAGTTTTTTCGGCACAAAATTTGTGCCGAAAAACCCAAACTCGGCACAAATTTTGTGCCGAAAAGACTCAGCTTATACTCGAGTATATATGGTATTTCATGTGGATCTGTGTAGTTGTGTTATTTTGAATAAAAGGCTTCTAGCAGTACATATGACTAATACTTTTAAAACTATACATATGTTCTGCATCTTTCTCTGGAATTCAAAGAACTCTTTTCTTATATATTCTGAGTTACACTTTCTGAAACTAAAAATAAATGATCTAGCCTAAACAGGAACAATGAGCAGGAAGTTTGAGTCTTAAAAGCTATAGAGATGGTTGCATTTTAATATGATTGAGTTGCTCTTTTATTGAGTTTAGTTCCTCTGTAGTAAATTTTTGAGGATATCCATTGTTAACATTGGGTACATTTCCTTGGATTTCTGGTTTTGGCTTAGCCATTCTGTCTACCCTTTAAAAAATAACTGAAGAAATCTTTGGGTTAGGGTTCCCCCAGTTTTCAGACCAGCAAGCTCCCTTTAAACAGGGAATGATGTCTTTTAAACTTTCAGTGGTGTTGTCTCCATCTACTGGCAAAGAAGAAATATACACAAGGGTCTGAGATGATCTAAGAGATTTTGGAGAAACCACATTATTAGGTAAGATGTAACTTACATATTTAACAACTATACTATGATGTGGTCCACTTAAAGGTAGAAACTGTAAAATACTGTATATACTCTCATTTAAAATATAATTTATTGAAGTGAAACTCACATGACATAAAATTAACCATTTTTAAGTTAACAGTTCCATGGCAATTATGTATATACCCTTGAGTATATCCATTCCATGTATATATATTCTATATATTACAGTAGGATGAAATTCTTTATCTGAATCCAAGCTAGATAAAATGTCTTCTGGGACTTGTACTTTTATTTTTGTATGATAAAGTTATTATTGACATATAATTTTACTTCTGTATGTATTTCTTTTTCGCTTCAAAACAAATTTAAAGTATAATTTATAGTATATATGTTTAATAATATAGTATATATGTTTAATATCTATATCAGAGGTTGGAAACCTTTTTTATATTTTATATAAAATATTACCAGTTGCAAATATTTTAGGCTTTGTGGTCTGCTGCAACTACTTTTTCTGTCATTACATTATGAAAGTAGCTATGGAAAGTACATAAAGGAAAAAAACATGCCCATGTCTCAGTAAAACTTTATTTACAAAAATAAGTAGTGTGCTGGATTTGGCCAAGAGGCCATAGATTGCTAACCCCGGCTATAGTAATTATGAGAGTATATACAGTAACTTTACATATTCAAATTGTGAGTGGAAGTAAATAATTAAATGTTAATATATAGAAATTTTAAATTAGATCCACAGTAATTTGGATGTGGAGTTTTAAAGTTTTTTTCAGATCAAAGTTTGAGGGAAATTTGAAGTGGCCACTATTCAACATTTTAAAATTGCCTGACTTGATACATACTCTTCTTTTGATTGATAAGTAGGAATAAACTTAGTTAATGCAAATCTTAGTATTTACAAGCAGGTAGATTATTCTAAATTTAATACCTTGAGTATATTTGAATTTTATTTCTCTAAGGGATGAAAAAATCTAAAAGATCCATCTCAGATTAAAATTTGATGTATGTTACTACTGACACCATATGGAATAGACAGATTGTAGTTTGTGTATATACAGAAAAAGTCATTTGAAAGAACTTTTAAAGAGGGTATGGCACTTATGAAGGTAAAGTTGTGCAGGTTTTTGTTTGAATGGGTCTATTTTTTTTTCCTTAAATTGGTATTTTTTTTCTGTAAATTGTTTTATAATTAGTTATTGAGAGGTTTTTGTTTGAATGGGTTTTTTTTTTTCCCTAAATTGGTATTTTTTTTCTGTAACTTGTTTTATAATTAGTTATTAAGAAAACATTTACTCATAAAGTGGTACAGATACATTTGCTATCTGGAAAAACAAGTGCACGATCACTTCCAGTGCACATATTTAATCTTTATATTTAGCTTATATTGGCACATTGTCAGGAAATCCATCTCGTGGTGTTTCTCAGTTAAGAGGTCTCCACTGTATTTAGTTTCTGTTCCTGCAGATCCACCAATTCAAGACTCTAGGTCATCTCACTCCCTCTTCCATCCAGAAGATGACTTCTATCCACAAACAGGACTGAATCAAAAGACATTTTTCACTTAGCTCTTGAGCTGAACCACCTCAATGACCTTCCTCTATCTCCATCAAGAACTGGAGCTCAGTTTTTTGAAGATGTAATAGAGCTACTCAGCCCAAACGTGGCTGATTGAAGACAAAAAGAAGATACCTCATATGTTTCACCACAGTGCAGCCAAACGTAACTGTGTTGTCCAACTCCTCATTCTGTAAAGTATGGCAGGGGCATCTGATTTTGACTGTGTTCACCAATAAGACTTTAGCCAGTCAGTGGCTTTCTGAAGATCAGTAAAATCAACAAACTTTGGGTCAGCTGTCCAGAAATCAGATTGTGGTAAGCACTCAAGGAGAGATAGGGTCCTGTAGGGAGCTACTTGTAAAGGATGCTTTATTAGTAGAGGTGCTTTTAAGGGAAAAGTTGGGGGGAGAGGTGGGTGGGGAAGCCCATGCTAAGCAAAGCTCAGCCTCTTCCCCTTTATTATAGTTTGTTTTCTTGGGAATCTTACAGCTTAGGATAATTTTTATACCACAGAACGAGATGTAGAGGCTCATGCTCTTCTGTCTCCTTTCTACAGTCTCTTCTAGAAAAGTCAGCTTATATTTTTGCTTCATGAAGGAAAAAAGCAGTCATTTAAATGAAGAACTTTTAGTAAATACCTCATTTTCTCTTTCCTCAAGTTTTGCCTTAATTGATACTGCACAAGAGGCTTTTTGTTATTGAGTTTCATAAAACACAATTTTGTTGCACAAAAGTAATAATGTATATTTGTGCCTTAAAAAAACATTTGGGGGCTCGGTGCCTGTGGCTCAAGCAGCTAAGGCGCCAGCCACAGACACCTGAGCTGGTGGGTTCGAATCCAACCCGGGCCCACCAAACAACAATGATGGCTGCAACCAAAAAATAGCTGGGCGTTGTGGTGGGCGCCTGTAGTCCCAGCTACTTGGAAGGTAGAGGCAGGAGAATCAGCTTAAGCCCAGGAGTAGGAGGTTGCTGTGAGCTGTGTTGCCAGGGCATTCTACCCAAGGCGAAAGAAAGCTTGAGGCTCTGTTTCAAAAAATAAAAAAGACATTTGGGATTGTATACTCTTACTATGGAGGATAAAAGCAATATTTAGCTGATAGATAACAATATTTTGATAGATAAATGTTAAAAAAGTAATTTTGAAGTAACTTTTCAAACCTTACTAGTAAGTATAGTCATTAGTACTAATTTTTCCATCATAATTATTCAATATTAATATTGAGGTTTAAAAAAGATATAAATGAAACCTACAGTTTTCTACTTCTCAGAAATAAAATGTATTTCCAAGTGACTTCCTTGTCTAAAATAAAATTGTCTTTTAAAATTAGGAGCAATTCATTAAAAAATATATACTACATAAAAAGTTCTTGTTTCATAACTGAAAATGTTTTATAAATTTAGAAGATGTGACAGTTAATTACTAAGCATATTAAATTGGAAGCTTCATTCCATTTGAAGTTTACATTTTTGTTTTACTAAAATGGCCATTGGTTTGGTTTTAAATTACTGAACTATATTAATATAAACACAACAAAAGTTTTTTGTATATACAAATACATATATCTACAGTGGCCAATTTTATCTTTTTTTTTTTTTTATTTTTTTATTTTTGTTGAGACAGAGTCTCACCTATGTCACCCTCAGTAGAGTTCTGTGGTGTAACAGCTCATAGCAACCTCAAACTCTTGGGCATAAGTGATTCTCTTGCCTCAGCCTCCCAGGAGAGACTACAGGTGCCCACCACAACACCCGGCTGTTTTTTTTTTGTTGTTGTTGTTGTTGTCATTGTTGTTTAGCTGGCCCGGGCTGGGTTCGAACCGGCCAGGTTACTGTGGCCAGCACCTGTAACCACTATGCTATGGGTGCCGAGCTGGCCAATTTTATCTTGATGAAAACTGTGCTCCAGTGCTAACTTTTAATACATCATCTATATATGATGACATCAAGGTTCACATGGACTCTTTATACCTATTCAAATTGATGTCCATTTAATAAAAGATTTTACAGAAGTTTTTAGTTTGAGGATTTTTTTTGTTGTTTTATTTTGTTTTTATTTTAATTGGTTCTGATGTTTTAGTATTTACTCCTAGATGCATCTATAGGCACAAAACCTACAATTACTACCCTTAGTATCCATTTACCTTGTTGGAACTTTGTGAATCAAAAGATGACTATGAAATCATGTGGTGCATTGTATATAAGTTGAGACTGCCATAGGGCCTACCTGAGTTGTCAGGAAATTTCTTGGAGAAAGTTTGGGTTTTGTCTCTGCTCTTGTATGAATACTAGGAAAATATTAACTAAGTTAAATAGTTATACTATTAACTGACATAGCTTATTACTGTCCCTCTTCCAAAAGTATGGATTGTAATAGACCTTTCTTGGGAGTTGAGGTTACCCAGTTTTGCCCCATAGAATCGTACCCATTCCAGCCACCATACTGATTAGTTTTAAATAATGAGGCAGGTAATAATAATCATAGCTAACAACTATTGATGCTTTAATGTGGTGGGTACTGTTCTAGGTACTTTACAAATATTCTCTTAATCCTTGTAACAGCTTTATGAGTAGATACTGTTATTACCTTTATGTTAATAGATGGGGAAACTGAGATGTACAGAAGGGTTAAAACTGGCAGAGCCACTTCTATACATGTAGTATCTACTAAGGATGAGTTTTTCAGTTAATTTGAACATCTCATTCTTTGTATTTCCCCTAATGTTGTTAGTTTTCTGCTGTTATAATTCTTATTGCTAATTAAATAAGAAATAACAGGTACCAATCATTTTGTTCAAAGCAGTGGTTTTCAACCTTCCTAATGTCTCAACCTTTTAATATAGTCCAAAGGGGTCGCGACCCACTGGTTAAGAACCACTGTTTTAAAGGAAAACGTCATTGTTCTTAAGTGAGTGAGTCTTACTTTATTTTTCATTGTTTAACCTATTGTTATGATGTAGTAATAAAGCAAAGTACGGTGGCTCATGCCTGTAAGCCCAGCACTTTGGGAGGCTGAGGCAAGAGAATTGCTTTACTTGACACCAGGAGTTCTAGACCAGCCTGGGCAACATAGCAATAGTCTGTTTCTACAAAAAATGAGATTAGCCAGGTGTGGTGGGTGTATGCCTACAGTCCCAGCCCTACTGGGAGGCAGAGATAGGATGACTAGAGCCTAAGAGTGCAAGACTGCAGAGTTTCAGGCTGCTGTGAGGTATGATTGTGCCACTGCACAATTGTTCTAAAAAGACTCACTTGTAAGATCATTATTTCTTACCCACTTACAAGTTGAAACTACTTGTCTTTGGATAAGGTGTTTTTTTGTTTTGTTTTTGTTTCTTGGGTCATACTGTTAAAATTATCTATGCTATTACATTAAGACTTCATTATATTAAATGAAGACTTAATAAATTAATATTGAAATTACATAATTAGACATAAATTTCAATTTAGACTTTACAGTATTTATAATCAATTTATAAGTGCATTGCTATTTTAATAACTACTTTTATTAAATCTAGTTCCATTAACAATTAAAGGCCTATTAGTACTATTTACGTACAATTATAGAAAATTCTCCCTGTCTTTTTTTGTTTTTCAGTTTTTAGCCAGCGCTGGGTTTGAACCCACCACCTCCACCATATAGGGCCAGCACCCTACTCCTTTGAGCCACAGGCGCCTCCCGAAAATTCTCCCTGTCTTAATACCAGTGAAAATGCAGGGTGTTATTGGGTATTATTCATAAGTAGCATTAAAAGTTTTATAGAATAGGCTGGGCGCCCGCAGCTTAGTGGCTAGGGCACTGACCACATAGACCAGGGCTGGTGGGTTCAAAGCCCGGGCCTGCTTAAACGAAAATGACAACTACAAAAAAAAATAGCCAGTTGTTGTAGAGGGCGCCTGTATTTCCAGCTACTTGGGAGGCTGAGGCAAGAGAATCTCTTAAGCCCAAGAGTTTGAGGTTACTATGAATTGTGATACCACAATACTCTACCAAGGGTGACATAATAAGACTTGTCTCAAAAAAAAAAAGTTTTATATAATAAACATTCATAAAATTCTATCTTTAGTATACTAAGAAGTCAGTCTTGTATAGTATTTTTATATAATTGTTTTTCATTATCACAGGCATTATTTTTAAGCTTTTGACATATTTTTCAAAATATACTTGTTTTATTGTGAGATGATTAAAAGTATTTGTAGCTTTGATAGAACAATTACCGTAGATTTGGAAGGACATACATATATTAGACTGAAATGAAGCTTTTGGCCTTTGGAAGACTACATAATTTTGTAGAGTTGCAAGTTAAAGAAGGATGGTTGGTAAAATAATAAGTAGAGGCCAGGCACAGAGTCTCATGCCTGTAATCCTAGTACTCTGGGAGGCCGAGGCAGGTGGATTGCCTGAGCTCACGGGTTCAAGACCAGACTGAGCAAGAGCAAGACCCTGTCTCTAAAAAATAGCCAGGTGTAGGGCAGTGCCTATGGCTCAGAGGAGTAGGGCACTGGCCAAAAACTGCCCCCCACCCCCCCAAAAAAATAGCCAGGTGTTGTGGTGGGTGCCTGTCGTCCCAGCTACTCGAGAGACTGAGGCAAGAGAATTGCTTGAGCCCCAGAGTTTGAGGTTGCTGTTAGCTGTGACACCAGGGCACCCTACCAAGGGCAACAAAGTGAGACTGTCTCAAAATGATAATAAGTAGAAAAAGGTGTGGATTAAAGAAATGCAGAAAATGGGAAGTAGACAGCTCAGGAGCGGAAGTTTTATATGAGAGTAAAGGTAGGAGAAAAAAAAATAGAACTAGGGCATCTGTGGAATAGATTTGAAGTATTTTAAAGGCATGTCTGTATGTCTGTGACCTAACAGAAATAACACAGTAAGTAATGATAATCTGAAGAATTAAACTTGTTGTACTGTTTTATGTAACTGATAAATGTGTATCTACTGGACAATACTTAGTGCTTCTTGATTTGTGTGTATTTCTGCTGATACTTTAATATATCCAAATGCTGATAACTGCTGACCTTCTGTTTCGACTTCTGAGATTTTGCCTTTGCATCATATTACCTCATATTACCTTAACCCCAGACTTGCACCTTCTACCTTTGTACATTCTTTTTTTCAGTAATAACCTCAGTCTCTGCCTATGTTTTTTAATCCTGCAACACCTTCCTGTTCAAATGACAATTCTGAGAACAGGAATTATTAATGTCAACAATTATTCTATTCTCATGGTAAGGAAGCACTTCAGAAATATATCTTTCCATCTTCAGTGCCACCTTTTGTCCCAAATAAACAGATGTATTTTGAAAGCAATGTCAGATTTTTTTTTTTTTGGAGACAGAGCCTCAAGCTGTCGCCCCGTGTAGAGTGCTTTAAAATCACAGCTCACAGCAACCTACAACTCCTGGGCATAAGCAATTCTCTTGCCTCAGCCTCTCAAGTAGCTTGGACTACAGGCGCCTGCCATAATGCCTGGCTATTTCTTGGTTGTAGTTGTCATTGTTATTTGCAGGCCAAGGCTGGATTCGAACCCGCCAGCTCTGGTGTATGTGGCTGGCGCCTTAGCCACTTGAGCTACCAGCACAGAGCTAACAATGTCAATTTTTTTTTTTTTTTTTTTTTTGCAGTTTTGGCCGGGGCCAGGCTTGAAACTGCCACCCCCGGTATATGTGGCTGGCGCCCTACTCCTTGAGCCATAGGCGCTGCCCAGCAATGTCAAATTTGAAGATGTATATTTAAATACAGTCAAAGTAGTAGAATGTATAATGAAGTTATAGGGTGACCTAATCTGAAAGTCACTGTATGAGAAGTTGGAAAATGTCACCCGTGGACAGTGTTCTACTTATTATGCTTGGAAAATATGGTTTAAATTGAAGTATTCGTGTATAGTAGAAGTGTGTTGTATTCAGAAGAAACACATCCCAAATAAGAGGCTCTGCTTATCTTAGTTTAACTACCGGTTGAATATCCCTAATCCAATGATCTGAAATCCAAAATGCTCCAAAATCTGAAACTTTTTGAGTGCTGACATGATATTCCAGAGAGATGCTCTTTGGAACATTTTGAATCTTTGGATTAGGGATGTTGGACTAGTATAGTGCAAATACTCCAAAATTTAAAAATCAAAATTCAAATTAGAAAACACTTTGGGTCCCAAGCCTTTAGAATAAGGGGTAGTCAACCTGTATATGAAGCAGGTTATAAGAGGGATATTAAAAATAAATGAAAACATACATATGCAAAAATGAAATATTTTCCATTTTTAAATGCATGTAAGTACTGAACATTGACAACAAAAGGCTCTAGTGGTTTATAGTTTATCATCTACTTTAAGACAAGGTAATTTGGCTCAGCGCCTGTAGCACAGTGATTATGGCGCCAGCTACATACACCAAGGCTGGTGGGTTCAAACCCAGCCCCGGGCCAACTAAACAACTGCAACAAAAAAATAGCTGGGTGTTATGGCGGGCGCCTGTAGTTCCTGCTACTTGGGAGGCTGAAGCAAGAGAATCACTAAAGCCCAAGAGTTGGAGGTTGCTGTGAGCTGTGATGCTACAGCACTCTACCGAGGGTGACCAAGTAAGACTTGTCTCCAAAAAAATAGTTAAGGAAATTTATAAGAAGTGTTGGTTTTTCTTTTCTTTCTTTTCGTTTTTTCTTTTCTGACAGAGTCTTAACTTTGTCACTGTGGTAGAGTGCCGTGGTGTCATAGCAACCTCAGACTCTTGGGTTTAAGCAATTCTCTTGCTTCAGCCTCCCAAATAGTTGGAACTTGAGAAACCCGCCACAAGGCCCGGCTCCTTTTTATAGGTGAGGTCTTGCTCTTGCTCAGGCTGGTCTCAAACCTGTGAGCTCAGGCAATCCACCCACCTCAGTCCCAAGTGCTGGGATTACAGGCGTGAGCCACTGTGCCCAGCCGTGTTGGTTTTTCTTAACCATGACAAATGTGTTTTTGAAAAGACCCTTAGTTAATAAAAAATGATTTTGCCAGTAAAATAGTAATACATCTAAAGTCTATCATTATTTGGCTTATCAAACAAATAAGGTATGGTGTTTTTCAACCAAGGCTACAAACTATACCAGATGTTTCAGGATGAAAATGTTGAAATTGATGAGAAGAACAATTATAATAAAATTTCTTATACTTCATGCTAAATGATGGTGATAGGATACAAGCATTTTGTTGTTTTTATTTGCTACAAGGAGGGGTTTATGGCCTACTTTGTTTTTGATTAGTCAAGATTAGTGAGATTAAAAGCAAGCAAACCTTTGTCTAGCCCAGAGATGGGGACAGAATGATACTAGTTGGCAAAGTAATAATCATTCAGTATTTGTCTTTTTTAAGGAGTCAGTTCTTAAGGAAGTTCAGTAGTTACAATTGTATAGTCATGTAGGCTTGCTTTTCTTTGTTTATCTGTATCACCTAACTTGATTCTACTTCATTTACTGAGCAGATGTTTTATGCATTTTGAACATTGAAAATTAAAATGACCAGTAAAACAGTCTTTCAAGAATCCTTTGCATGCTATCCCCATTTTGCCCTGAACATTCCTAGAACTAGATTTTTGTCATGGGGGCATTTTTTGTATGCATATGTTTGGATGTCAGAATTAAACTCTACTAACCCTAGAATGAATTTATTGCTACCACAGGGGATTTGTTTTTAACATACATAACAGTAACAAGAAAATAATGTATGTAGGCAGCTCTTTGGATAGTGCAGTCTTTCTGATATTGGTTAGGTTTTGAGAAACCGGTTGTGTTTGTTGTATTTTTAATCTCAAGTAATCCAAAAGTGCTAATTTAGATGCCAGATCTGAATCATTAAATGTAGAACAGCAAGATTGATTTCTGAAAAATTGTGGTTATTTAATAAGCCCACCAATCCAGACATCTCCTTCTTGAACATTATTTACCTTAATAGAAACTTAAAGATATCTTTAGCAGGTGATTGTTGAGAAGAAATCTGAGTAATTATTGAGGAAGGTCATTGAGACAGGTCTGCTAGAGGTGGACACACAGCCTGCCTAATAATTGGATGGATGCTACCTGGCTGGAAGATGGAGCTGATTGGTGGATCAAAATATCAGAGGGACACCTTCCATTTTTAGTGTAAATGTTAATTAAAATTATATTCCACTGAAATACTGTTATACTGTATGCTGCTATTTAACTATTAAAAGTGAAATGATCACTAATGATTATTAATTCCATTCCAAAAGATGTTATAAGCAATCTCTCATATGTGAGATATATTTGAGTGGTACTTAGTAAACATTTTTATTTTAAAACAAACTTTTAAATTATAATATGTCCAAAGTTAGACCACAATGTATCTTTAAAATAAGTGGTTTTCATTTTGTTTATTTGCTGAAACCTATCTTTTTATATCTTCAGGTGTATGTGAGATTAAGACCATTCTTCAGGGAATTCCTGGAACGAATGTCTCAGATGTATGAGGTAAACAGGCTTAAGCTGATTACATGTGTATTTTTATTTTATTCAATATAGTACCCATATTTAGATCATGTATAATGATTACTTCTTTTCCCCTGAATTTATAGATCATTCTTTTTACTGCTTCTAAGAAGGTGTATGCAGACAAGTTACTGAACATACTAGACCCTAAAAAGCAACTGGTCAGGTAAATTTAATTAAGAAATAGTGGAAATGTCTGTCACACTGATCTATGAAATTACTGATTCTATTTAGTTTTAATGGCCATTTTCAGTTGGCTGCATATATAGAGATTTATTGTGTTGAATGGTAAAAATAAATGATTTTTTTAAGCCCCAAAACTCTTTAATAGAGTTCCTAATCATTTACTTCCAGACAGACGTTCTTTAAAGGATACAAAGATAAAATGTATTTTATTCAATGTGACATCTATATCCTCATTTCTTTTGGGACTGGGGGGAGCTGGAGGGTGGGGGATTATTTAGAATTTTTTCACTATGTGCATGATGTTTCTCTTCCTTATGTGTCAAAGATAATGCATGTTGTATTACCTTTTTAATGGCAAAGAGAAATAAAAGTTAATTTTTAATAGAAAGGGTCAAATTAAACTCTTTTGCTTTTTTTTCAAGAGTAAATTTATCTTCCATGAAAAGGAAATGTCACAGGAATCTAATTGGAAATTACAGTTGGTTTAGTCAGTGATGCTATCCTGATCTGGACTCTGTACCTTGTGTGTGCGCCTCGAGCCAGTAGATACATTGTATTCTGGTTAGGTGGGAGTTCTTTGGGTGATTTTAAAATAGTTTGAAAATTAACCTTTATTATTTCTGTCAGTTGAAGTGACATTAAGATTGCAGTATTTCTGCTGTATTCTCTAAGGGGTAGGAGTTAGTTTTTGAGTTTTTGTTCAAAAGCTGAGAGGACACAAAGGCTCGTTAAAAAAAGCTTTAATAGCTGGATGTGAATGTCCTTGAATAGTTTTTTCCATATTGTCTTAATGGGAAATCCTAAACTGAATTTTCTCCTGTTTGTAATAGCTTTATTATTGAGTGGTTGTAACTACACTGAAATGCCTTACCTAATGTACATATTTTAGAAGTTTTTTCCTTCTAAGTAGAACTGTAGCATCTTTTATTTTCTAACATAAGGATCAGAGTAAGTAAGCTGAAGATAACACAAATAAGAAATGGTATTTTCTATTCCCAAAGGATATCATAATTTATGCTTATTTTACTTACCTTTAATAAAAAGTACATAAATGATTTTGCTGTTCTGGGGAACAGTAGTGAGCAACAAGCCTTTCCCTCTAGGAGCTTTCATTTTACTGGACAACAAATCATAGTTATACTGTTACAATGTGTTTTAAAGTTAACACTTCTTTTAAACTATATTTATAAGCTCTACACATTTGGGAGTTTTCATTTTGTTTTAATGGGTTATATTTTGAAAAATGTAAAACAAGGAGAGCTTTTTGAACAGTAAATTGAATTTACTTGAACACTAGGGGATTATCTATATTGGTAAAAAGGTAGATTCCGGAAAACTAATGTAATCTCTGAATCCTGCGAGTTTCAGATGCAAATTGGAGGACTTGCTAAAAGATGACTGGCATCTGGTTTTTTTTATTCTGTTTTGTTTTTTTCTTTTTCTGAAACTGCAGATACTGTGTACATACAAATTGACCCTCAGATTCCCAAGTAGCTGGAACGGTTTTAGTGCAATTTAATTATGATAACCATAGTTATCTATATACATCCTCACTTTTCTCCTGCCTTAGCAAGTTTGCTGCTGTTGGCAGAGAGGCACCAATAGTGAGTTGTATTTATATGCTTTACCTCCCTCTCCAATTTCCTTACATCTAAATATTAATAGAAGTAAAGGAGGGAAATTTACTTAGGCCCAGCCAAGACTTGAATTATCTAGTCTTTTATTTATTTATTTCAAGATAGTGTTGTCTTAAATCTTCTAGAGGCAGATGATCATTTAACTATGATTATTAAAATATACCTTATAAGAAGGGTATAACTCTTTGTAAATTTTTCCTCCTTGCCATTACCACTGGCACTGATATTTTTAAGGTTGAGAGTGTGTTTGTGTGTGTATGTGTGGATTTTTATTTTACTTCATTTTGGTAGCACTGTGTCATTTTACATTTAGAAAATATCCCCTTCTTGAAATTATGTAATTAAAAATGTACATATGAGTAGGCCCTACTTCCTGAAAAGTTGTTCAGTGGGATTAAGGCACAAGGGAGACAAAACTGCCCACCCGTATACAGAATGGTATATTTTAAGGTGAAAAACATCAATATATCTATATCAATTATTAGTGATGTTCGGAGACTAATATTTTGAGTACAAATTGAGACTGCATAATTACTGTTTTATGTAATTTACTGTAAAACTTTTAATAGCTTTCTAAAACTTTTTAGCATATTTCTATTTAGTATCTAAAATTGGTAAAACATCAATTTACATTTATAATACTTAAATTTGAATTCATCGTTTCATTTAATCCCTGTCTTTTCAAATGATCATAATACACACTAAATTAGAAGAAATAGGGGTGTTTAGGAAGAGTTGAAATGATGGAATGTTTTGGCCTTAGCACCTTTTCTCTAAAATTAGAAAGAAAACTAAAAAACACTTTTAAAAATGCCAACACAAAAACATTCCTTCTTATATTTTCTATTCTGGCATGTACAGGGATAGGGAGGCTGTGTGGTCTACTGGTTAGAGCAAAGGACTGGGAGCCAGGAGGATCCTGGGTTTCAATGCAGGGCTAACCACTGACTTTACTGTGTGACCTTGGGCAAGTCACTTGACCTCCTTGTGCCTCAGTCAACCATCTGGAAAATTGGTTAAAAAGCAGGACCTCGCTGACAACCAGATGCTGCATCTGAGCTGAGCTTTTCTGGGTAAATAAACTACAAAAACAATTTAGAATTTTTAATCCCCCTTTATAATTTAGTAGTGTAATATTTCAAGATAAACTGAAGTTTTTTAAGGCATAGTAAGTTTGGGTTGTGTAAGGTCTCAATAATTGCTAAGAATTTTTATAGTAAAATGGTAGCCCAAAGCTTAGGCCCACATTTGTATTTGAATTTCCTTTGAGAGAGAGAGTAAGGCTTAGTCCACAAAGCCTGTGGCATATGTATGTATGTATGTATGTATATATATATGTTTCAGTATTTACTATACTTGTTAGAGATTCTCTTTTGAGAAATTATTGTTTTTTATTTTTATGTTTAGGCACCGGCTTTTTCGTGAACATTGT
>CAUYPK010121542.1:0-40406 GCA_963574355.1 Loris lydekkerianus | reverse complement strand
ACCCCCCACTGTCAGGATTTCTAGGCGTAGAGCATTAAAATTTTCAACTTGAACCTGTTTTCGTGTGTGTTTTTTTTTTTTTTTTTTTTTTTTTTAGTTTTGAGACAGAGTTTCACTCTCTCACCCTGTGTAGAGTTTTATGGCATCATAGCTCACAGCAAATTCAAACTACTGGTACTGGATTACGGCAATTCTCTTGCCTCAGCCTCCCAACTACTTGGGAATTTTAGCAAACACCGTTATGCCTGGCTAGTTTTTCTATTTTTAGTAGAGATAGGGTCTCACTCATACTCAGGCTTGTCTTGAAGTCCTGACCTCAAGCAATCCACATGTCTGGGTCTCCCTGTAATCCTGCTGGGATTATAGGTGTGAGTGAGCCACCATGTCTGCCCTGAATGCTGCCTTTTCAATGAAGTTTAAATTCCTGCAGAAAACCCAAAGACCAAAAAAAAAAGAAAGGAAAAAATATATAGAAGGCTGAGCAGGGTGGCTCACGCCTGTAATCCTTGCACTCGGGGAGACCAAGATGGGTGGACAGCTTGAACTCAAGACTTTGAGCCCAGCCTGAGCAAGAGCAAGAGCCTGTCTCTACTAAAAATAGAAAAACTGAGACAAGAGGATTGCTTGAGCCCAAGACTTGAAGGTTTCTGTGAGCTATGATGCCACAGCACTCTATCCAGGGTGACAGCTTGAGACTCTATCTCAAAATAAAAACCAAACAAACAAAGCAAACAGGTGAGAAGTGAATGTGGTGAGGTTACCTTTAAGAGAACTATTTCCAAGCCTGCTATTTGAACTTCTAACACTGATGCATTTGAGAAGGAGAAAAGATAAGTGCATCTTCCTTCTACTAGAAGTATTAGCATTTAAATCTCAAGAAGAAATGACTATTTATTTCAATGTTTCTACATACACATTTTGCCACAGCATATTTTGATGAAAAAAAAAATCAAAAAATCATGCACCATGATCAAATCTTTAGGAAACATTTCTTAATGCATTGTCTCTCCCAGAGAGTAACTATGCACATTATCATATTAAAGAGTGAAAGAAGCTTTGCAACAGACAGACTGCCTTAACTTTGTGTCAGCAACATTTCCTAAACTTAATTATCCACAGAACACTATTTTCCAGGAATAACCATTAATGTGCTATTAAATTTATTCTTCTCATGTTGAAGTTCCAGAAATAAAATGAAACAGATGGACTAGAAGACTTTTAAGGACACACCCAGCTGTAAATGTTAGGACCTCTGCTCTCCAAGAAAGTCAACCACCCTTCTCCATCCCTTTCTACGGCTCATTCATTTCAGGATTGATCTCATTCCAGGGGGCAAGTTCCTCTATGTGGGACCTCCATCTCTTGTGCTTTAACTCAAACTCATTTCTGTTTTCTAATTCCTTGAATTTGAGAGTTGCTCCTGACCCAGCATCCTCATCAGAAATAATGCCTTTAATTCGTCAGAAGGCCACAAATGTCACCTGTCCGAGTTCGAGAAAATACATATGAGTATTTTGGTCCCTCCCACAAAGGATCTGTTCTTCCACTTGATGTCCTTATGCTCTTTTGGGGGATGCAGAGAGACAGAGTCTCACTCTGTCACCCTCAATAGAGTGCTTTGATGTCATAGCTCACAGCAACCTCAAACTCTTGGGCTCAAGAGATTATCTTGCCTCAACCTCCTGAGGAGCTGTGATTACAGGTATCCACCATGATGCCCAGCTAGTTTTTCTATTGTTTTAGTAGAGACAGAGTCTGGCTCTTGTTTAGGCTAGTCTCAAACTCCTGAGGTCAAGCCATCCACCTGCCTTGGCCTCCCAGACTGCTAGGATTACAGGTGAGAGCCACTGCAACTAGCCTGTTCTCCTATAATAGGGATAGAGCCTATAAATTTGAATATTAAAGTAAAAGGAGCAAAGAGTTGATGATATGCCATAGGCTTATAATTGAAAAAGTCAAAGAGAGGCTCTTACTCCCCAATAACATTTCCAAATCTTAACTGTTACAGATTGCAGCCTCCCCCTTTCTCCTGACCCTAACCCCTGACTTCACCTTACAGGGTGGTCTGCATTTATAAAATGCTCATTTCAATCCTCCCAGCACTGCCAACTAGTTAAAAAAAAGTCAGCCACCGGCCCACACTATAGTTCAAAAGGCTCCAGTTGTAGCTATGGGGGCTCTGTGAAGTGGACTGTGGTGTGTAGTAAGAGAAACTGGGCCCACATTACTACTCAATAAACATCCCCAAGACTTTTCAGCTTATTAAAGCTAGTAAGTTGCATGTGACTAATGCTGGCTCATCAACATTATCAGAACAAACCAGTGTCATTTGGAAACTGCAGCAGCAAGGAAGCTTTGGAAAATCTCTAGTATTTCTCTTCCTCTGCTGCAGTATCTTTAGGAACAGCTATAAGAGGCTGGAGTCTCTGTCAGTCTGGCCACTTCAAGAACTACACGAAACAGAGCCCTCTTCTCATGTTGCAGGACAGGTAGCCAGAGTAATAAAATATTATTTGTTAAGCTGTCATGGTCAGAGTTATTATCATAGCTCAGCTTAATGATACAGCCCCCAGTCACCATTGGTGAAGAATGATTACTGACTCTGTAGTGTGAAAAGACAGGAGAAATATCTCTGGACACACTGAATGTCGTAGAAAAGGGGCTGAGTTTTAGGTCTAGACAGAGAGCAGTTTCCTTTGCCCATTTCTAAATAAGCCTTCTGCTGTTCCCAAAAGCCCCCTTGCATATTCATACATTTCTATATAAAGCACCTTCTCAAGGTTGTGTTATGGATTCTTCACCTTGAACAATGCACTTGACCATCAAAGTCAATATTTTAGTGAGTAGCTCACGTAAGGCAAATGACACCCCCCCTTTATTAAGTTATAACAAATCCTAATTTCGTCACATTGTCTGTATATAAAATGGTACAACTAAACACAGATGCAATTCTAAAAAATGCATGTCTGATTCCTTATAGGAAAACATGCTAAAACTATGTCTAATCCCTCTTTGTTTTTAATTTACTGTAGCTATGGTCTAATATACTCTTATCAGACTAAGAATAAAAAAGGCAAAAATACTTTGGTATCTATAGTATAGCTAATAATAATACAAAAATAAATTATGACTTTTAGTCCATATCCCACTGTGAAGTATGCTGTGTTCTATATGAAAAATCTAAAATAGACTTTAAAAACATACAGAGCACATTAGCTTAGACTAGTCACGATATTAGCACAACTTGGTTCATAAGGGGAGAAAAAAATGCCTCAACCCCTATTTTGACAAGAACAAGTAGAGTGTAGGTAAATTCGGGGATTGGGGGGGGGGAAGACATATAAATAACAATCTTTCAAACATCTGTTCACGAATGTTGTTTTTTGTCATCACAATTGCACAATGAAATATGAAAGTTCAATTTCCTCTTCATTTCCTTTTAATAAAACTTCTGTTCATTTCATTTCTGAGAGAAGATTGAATCTAAATTACTTTGACTTCTCTTGGCCTAACTTGGGTGAATGTCACCAGACATGAAAAAGGAGGGTTTTCTGAGCATCACCCATGGAAATAGAGAGGCACAGCCTCCCGGTCTGTGTTTGGCTCTGACCCTTTCTCTCCTGCCACATATGTGCATCTTCTACAAGATCTGGGAGGGATGCCTGCACATTATATTGCATTTCTTGCCCCATCTTTTAACCAGACCACTTTCAGAAAGAGGAAATCCTCAAATTCCCTTCTTGGGCTTTTCTGATCTATTTCACAGCAAATATACTGTATTTCCTAAAGATAGGAGAAAATAGAGTCCTCTTTGGTGAGGTGGCATTTGAATTCACGTAAGATGTCAAAAATGTTTTTGATGAGCATCCCTCTTACAGGTTGAATTGTGTTTCCAAAAATTACATGGAAGTCCTAAACCACAGCACTTAAGAACATGACGTTATTTGAAAGTGGGATGATCGTAGATATAATTGGTTAAATTGAGGTCATATGGGAATATGTGTGGGTTAGGCCCCTCACCTAGTATGGCCAGCATCTTTGTAAATAGAGGACATTAGGACTCAGAGGCACACACATTAGGAGAATGTCATGTGAAAATTAGGGTTATGCTCCCACAACCAAGGGACCACCAGAAACTAAGGGACAATCCTGGAACAAATCCTTTTTTAACAACTTCAAAAGGAGGATGGCCCAGCCAACACCTTCATCTCAGATGTCTACATAGAGAAAGGTGAAGACAGTAACTATCTGTTGTTTAACACACTCCATCACTGATACTTTATTAAGGCAGTCCTAGCAAACTAATACAACCCAGAGTACTACCAATATTCATCAACTTTCTATGCACCTTGTTGTCTAACACAAAAACAAAAATAAGCAGCAATAACAAAAACAACCCCACCCCCCCAAAAATTTTTCTTTGGCAAGAAATAAGACTTTGAAAGCTCCTGTTTCCTGTCCTCTGTGTACTTGTTCAGCCTAACATTTCTTTCACATGGCTTGAACTTCGAAATTTCAAATCCTGTTCTCCTAAAAGCACCTCCATCTTCTTACCTCTCAGGCTAATGAATAGGGAATTCCCACTAAAATGATGAACAATTTGTGGTACACGCACTTTCATGTCCACAGCAGACTCTACTGATTGTTCGTGGTAATTTTTATCAGTGAGCCCAGATGTTATCTCAGAATCCTCCTCACTAGGTTCTTCCATGCCAACATTGCTCATCAACTAAAATTGGACTTAATTTTAAGTCCCATGAAAAATGTGAAAAATATTAATATGAAAAATATCTAAAACCATTTATTAACCTCTGATCTTCACCCAATGCCTTGTATGTTGGGAGAAATGAAGGAGAGTTTTTCCATCCTCCTATGAAAATCGGGAGAGTTTACAAAAGCCTTGGGCTTCTTTCCACTCAGTAGGAATCAGATTTAACCAGGGACACAAGAAAAAAGAATGTTATTTAGGCCAAGGGAAGAGATTCCAGTATAGACAGAATGGTTAAGAGCTCAGGTTCTGTTGTTTGGAAGATGAGGAAAGAAAAAGACTTTTGTCAAACCCTTGAAACCCACAATATTTAGAGGCATGAAATAGAAGAAAAACTCCAAAATGAAATTGAGATCTGTGTTCAATGAATAAGAAAAATTAAATGAGAGAAATGTACCATCTTATTATAACTTCCTCTACCCCCGCCCTAAAGAGTGCTTCAAATAAAAGGAAGAGATTGGCTCTGCCCCGTATAACTGAAAGACCAAGAAATATGGGAATTGAGGATTGGATATTTGATTTTGCTGAAGGGAGATCATCACTGATTGTGAAAAAGTCCATTTGAAAGGAACTATATGGATACCAACCTGCTTGCAGTAGATAAGAGAATCATTGAGGTGAGAAAATAAAGACAGTGATGGAAGTGGTCCATTTTTAGATTTTTTTTAATTTCTTATTTTCAAAAACATGGAGAAGAAGCAGATACTCGGGGGATTAATTGAATTAAATAGATTTCCTTCTCTCTTTCTTTAAGATGCAAAAATATCAGAGTTTATGTTTGCAGGCTGAAGAACGTCAGTCTGGCCAGAGAGAAGGAAGCAGTGGTAATGACAGAGACAGAGACCTTGAAAAGTTATGAGAGAATGGACTTCAGTGATGAAGCTGAGATAGAGGTGAGGACTCATCCACAAGAGGGGAAATGCAGGGAATGTGATGATAAATGCACAGGGATAGCTGGATTTTTTAAATGGACTCTGAGGTTGTTTTCATATAAAAACTCAGTTTTTCAGTGAAACAGCAACTGATTTCATCCAATGGAAGGGAGAAAGGGAGAAGGGATTTTGGAAGTTTGGCTTTTCCGAGAGAAAGAAGCAGATATATGAAGAGGTGCACTGCAAGAACCTGGGAGTCCTGAGCACTCACTACGAATCTGAAGTTGTTTCAGTGAGCACAGTTCAGGTTTTCTATTTATTTCAAGTTAAATTCAGTATTCCCATTCTGTCACCAAGTAGGTAGAGATTTAAATTTAACCACAATTAGGACTTAGCCAGACGTGTTTAATGGTGGGAGGAACATACAGGACAACTGAGGCTACATTCAACAAAATGAATGAATGATGGGCTATATCCCCTAAATTGATTAAGGATGATAATAAAAGCATGAAAGAAATTGATAGCCAAAAAATATTGTAGTTAATGAATTGAAGGTCTCAATAAGGACTTCAGAATTAGGGATCATGATATAAGTGAAATAGAAAGACAGAAAATGGAACAATAGCAAGGTTGTGTATTTTTTAAAATAGAGAGAAAGAGAGAGAGAGAGAGAGAATGACTCCGTGAAGTTAGAACATTTCCCTAAAAACTACATTATAAAGATATAGGAAAACTAATGTAATTAAATTTAAGCACAGAAAAATGGCAAAGTTAAATCCTACTCAAGACCTTATAAGTAAAATGAAGACAAGGGGAAAAATAACATGCTTACAGATTATGAGAACTAGACCAGAGAATAGTGCCTATAAAACAGATCAACACTGTAACTGATGGTTTCAAAGCAAGCTAAAAGAGGAATTGAGCAAATCATACAAGATATGAAAACAATATAACCCAGAATTTTTAAAAAATGGGATGAGTATATTAAAATTTTTTAAAATAAATATTTGAAAAATGAAAAGCAAGCAGGAAGAAACACACAAGAGTAAATTCAATATAAAATTTCATATAAAAAATTAAAATATGGAAAATCTTAAATTAAAGAAAAGAAAAAGTAGATTAAAAAAGAGTTGAGAAAGAGAACAAATGTTGAAGATAGGCAAACAAGTTTGAACAGATGGATAATAGGCTTCCCTAAAACAGAACACCAACTCAAAGAAACAGCACAAATACTAAAAACTGTAATTCAAAGAGAAACTTCTAAAATCAAAGCCAAAAGAAAAATGGAAATGATGTATTGAAATAGCACACTATATATCTGAAAATATCTACTCAGAATAACCAAGACATTATCTAATGAAACGATCGAAATGTCAGAAATAAGAAAAACTTTGTTAGCATTTAGAAAAAAAAACAATAAATTATTTATATGAATGAAATGATTAAACTTTCAGAAATAAGAAAAACTTCTGTGAGCATGTAGAAAAGAAATAAATTATTTATATGAGTGATATAAGCTAAAGTGCCTCACATCTTCATATTGATATCTACAGTTTAAAGACTGCAAAGCTTTTAATTAACATCTTTATAACAGCTGTACTTTCTTTCTCTCATGCCAAGGATTGAATATACATAATAGAATCCATATGTTTGTGTATATATATATGTAATTAACCATATACAATTCATATATAAACATATTTACATGTGTAATTTTATATAGAATGATACACAGAGTGATATTATAAGTGTATGTATTGTGTGTATGTGTGTGTATTGTTACTACTAGTCTTCATGTTGATGTTTGAAGCTCAATAGATTATCTAGTAACTTTCTCAGGGAAAAAAAAAAAAAGATAATATTTCCTGATTTCTTTATTTTTGATAACAGCTTGTCTGCACTCTCTATATCTTAAAGCCAGTTTGACTGGATATAAAATTCTTGAGGCTCACACTTTTCCTTTTAGTATATTATATATATTTTTTTCTATTTTATTCTCCCATAAAGCATTACTTTCAAAAAGTCTAGTCTAATTTTCTTCCTCTAGAAGTAGGCACTTTCTTTCCCCTTTGCCACAGTAGCAATGAGTGGTCTTAGCAATAGATTGCTCTCTTGGAAAAATATTTCTCAGAAGCTAGAGCTTAGAGAAATGGATGATTTCAGTTTTGGTGCAGAAAATACACAGAATACAATGGGAAGATCCTGTCACACTCTGGTGTGACAAGATCTTAAGAAAATCTGTTAAGATCATATCAACAATGATGTAAGAAACAACTTGAAACAGCTCCCACTGTCCAAAGACCATGTGGGTTTTAATAACAATAATAATTGCAGTGGACAGAGGAACAGGTTAAATGGCACCAAGAGTATGTAGTCAGCACAAAACAATTGCATTATATGTCAAACAATTTGGGATTTTAATCACATAAACTACAAGGAAATAAAAGGAATGGGGAACTAACTTGCCCAGTAAGGAGTGAATTAGAAGGTAGGTCAAAAAAAAAAAAAAAAAAAAAATGGGTGATAATAAATCTTGGAGCGTAGAGATGTGTATGGTGGTTATACAACTAAAAACTGTAAATGATCACTATCAAAGTCAGGATAACAGTTATGGAAAAATAAAGAGGTTGTTATTGGGCAGAGCATAGGGAAAGGGCTTCTGGGATATTACAAAGTTCCATGGCCTAGGTAGCATTCATTTTATAACAATTCATCAGGTCATGCATTTAATTTGTGGGTTTTTCTCGCCTTATATTTTATGTTATAACAAAAAACATATTGTTTAAATTCTTCAAAAATACATGTTTTAATTACTCAAGAAGTTTGCAGTATGGAAGTATACTTTTTCAGTGTCCATCTAGGGTTCAATTAAGAAAAGTGAAGAAAGCATTTGGGGGCAGTTTTCAGTGGTGATATAAGATAAACTGGGGATTTAATGAAGAGTTGTGTCCTCACAAGTGTGTGGAGCAGAGAGTTGTACAGATGGTTTCACATGTCAGCACATGTCACGGGCATCTGGAGGAGATGTTAAACTTGTTCAGCCCTGCCCAAGATATTTGGATTCAGAAGAGCTGAGTGAGGCCGTAGACTTTGCATATTTAACAAGTTTCTAGGTAATGCTGATGTTGTTAAGTTGAAAATGACTTTTTTGAGAACCACTGGATTAGGAGATCAGGCAAAGAGGAACTTGAGTTAGATTAATGGATCTGTGAATATCCAAGTCCTTGTACCTAAAGCAGAGATGTGAGGCATTATGAGATTGGTTCTGGTAGTCTCTTCTGATAAGGTGTGTAAAGCAGTTTTTTTTTTTTTTTTTTTTTTGACAAAGTGTCACTGTGTCACCCTGGGTAGAGTGCCATGGTGTCATCTTAGCTCCTGCTCATAGCAACCTCAAACTCTTGGGTTTGAGCTATCCTCTCGCCTCAGCCTCCCAAGTAGCTGGGAATACAGATCCCTGCTACTATGCCTGTCCGCTTTTTCTATTTTAGTAGTGACGGAATCTTGTTCTTGCTTAGGCTGGTCTAAACTTCTGAGCAGAAGCAATCCACTCGCCTAAGCCTCCCTGAGTGCTAGAATTACAGACAGGTGTAACTCAGGACACCCAGCCTAAAGAAGTTGTTAATATAGTACAGCCTACCTGTTGGGTATGCTCCTGCAAAACCCTGGAAAAACAGTTGAGTTGGGCAGAACCAGAGGTTACCTCCAGGACATGGTAAACTTGAGTCTTGAGCGGATTGATCTCAAGCTCACTTGTAAACTTATCCTTAGCACAATAGTAAAGCAGCTCTGACTTGGCGTTTGTATTCTTGTATGGAGGCCAGAAGAACACTGATGTTGAGGAGGTGGCAGACTTCCTTATATTCTTCAACCTCTCTGAGGCTGGGACATAGCCTAATTTTAATTTATGTCCATCACAATGTGCTCCAGTTTTGTTAATGAAATAGGTATGCAGGGTCATGATGTGGCTATGTATTTGTTTCTGCTTATTCCTAATCACTTGCAACATATTTTTGTCTTAACTTTCCAGTCTCGCATGTTGAAGGTGAGTAAAGTAGCACCTGACTCTTAGGCACATCGGCTCAAATGCTTACAGAGATTTGCAAGGCAGGTAGTACAGTCTTCATAGGAAGAAACTGAGTGTTATGGTGTCTAAGATGGTTGTTTAAAGTCCCCATTTTGAAACCCGTTCTCTCTGATTTCAAAGTTTTTAACTTCATGCTATGCCATCTGAATCCAAATAGATTTGGTAGGTATAGAAATCCAAATAGAATAGGTATGATGGAAACCACAAGGCCAGGTGTACTATCTTCATATTAAGGAAATTGCACCTTAAGGAGAGTAGGCTCAGATCATGCAAACAGGTGGATAAGTTGGTATTTAGATACACACTTATTAAATACATCCAATTTTTTGATAAGCCTATCTCTATGCTCCTTTATACAACATGTTTCTATTAATCCTCACATCTAATAAGCCTAAGTTAAGTATTCAAATACTGATCAAACAAGTGGAAAACTGAGACTCACAGGGGTTTACTCAGTGCTGCTTTACTAGTACAGAACTATGGTTATCTTTATGTAACTACATCATGAATGCATTTGCAACGTGCTCGTTTTTACTCAGTCTTCTCTGTTCTAACCTCACTCTGACCTCTTGTCCATTGTCAGCTCTTTGCATGTCTTTGACCTTGCCAAAAACCACCCAGAACCTTGGGATCCAACTCTCTTGTTACATACTTTTACTTTTTCCTCCAGATCTATTTTAGCTTCCACATTTTCTGTGATTAGATTGATTTGGGAGGAAAAAGTTTGGGGCACTGGGGAATGAAATTCAAGCAAAGCCTCCAAGTGTAATTACATTTTGCTTACTAAAAGGAAAGCAGATCAAAGCCAATGAACAAGGAGGAAAGAACAAATCACTATGAAAGGATGCATCTCAGATAGGAACCGATTCTGAGAGTGCTGCTGAAGTCAACGTAATCAATACGATTTATCCTCAGGGGCAGGAAGAGAGCTGATCTAGACAAGGATGACCAGGATAAAAATAGCCCCAAAAAAAGTCCCACAATTTTGACTGCTGGGAACATAGGTCCTTCCCCTAGATAACAGGGATCTTTTAAAAGTAAATTTTGATGAATCCCCTTGCACTTACAAATATTTCTTTATTTATTTGTTCATCCATTCATTTATTTACTGGCATTCTAGTATGGTGGAAAGGGCACATGCTATGACTTAATTCAGATTGGGATGTAAGTTCTGAATCTATCACTCAGTGGCTTTGAAGTTATTTTTCTTAACCTGACTTTGTGAAGTTAAAATAAGTAGCTTCTTATCATAAGCCATGGTTTCCTAAACTTAAAAAAAGAAAGAAAGAAAAAAGTAGAGTGGACATAGTGGCTCACACCTGTAATCCTAGCACTCTGGGAGGCTGAGGCTGGTGGATTGCCTGAGCTCACAGGTTGGAGACCAGTGTCCAACGCTGCCTGAGCAAGTGTGAGATCCTGTCTCTAAAAATAGCCAGGCATTGTGGCAGGTGCCAGTAGTCCCAGCTATTCAGGAGGCTGAGGCAAGAGGATTACTTGAGCCTAGGAATTTATTGCTGTGAGCTATGATGCCATAGCACTCTATCAATGGTTAACAAAGTGAGACTCTGTCTCAAAACAAAGAAACAAAAAAAGTAAAAAAACCAAACCAGTCCAACAAAACTTAAGAATTGCCATGAGGATCAAATTAAAGAACACTCATAAAGCACTTTCCCTTGATTGGACAATCTGTAAATATTAGCTATTAATGATATCACATGTGCTGTTACTATGTATTCATTTATTAAAATAAAAAAACTTTTCAAACCAAACTTTATCCTCATAACCTGACTTATATGAAGTTCCTCCTGGGGAAGCTGAGAGAGAAAACATTAAAATAAAAAATATTTCAGAAAACACAAGGGACTTCTCTGCAGCTGTGGCCTCTGACCCACATGACTGACTTTGGGACATGATGCCTGCCTGAGACATTTTTTTATAATTAGTAGAGAAAGTGTCTCTGGGGGCTTCAAAGGAGGCTGCTTTTCCTGAATCCACATCTCCTGTGTAGCTGACTTCCATGGGTTCAGGCCGCTGGCCAAAGCCAGCAGATCTGGAAGGTCACATGCTTTACCCAGGAAGGAATGAACAGATGAAAAAGAGAGAGTGAGAATGTCAGTGGACTTCCTAATGAGATCTTGCTCTGTTGAAAACCCTCTGGGCTGAGGAATAACAGTGCAGACTATTTGCTAATGAGCATGGCCACCACCTTAGAATGACCTTTAAATGCTCGAAGAAGAATTTGGAATAATTCTATGGAATGCCTTCCTCAACTTAAGTGTGCTGAGAAACAAGAGGACACATTTCATAATGCAAGTCCTAAAAAAGACAACAGTGCTGAGCACAAATTTGGTTAAAGCACTCTAGGACATACATGGTTCGTGACGATTATGTACATACCAGTGGGTTTCAGAGAGAGAGCTCTTCCTTGGAATCTCAGGATGGGCAAATGTCTAACTTGGGTCCAATTATCTCTTCCTTTGTTCCCCCCCTCCTGCCCCCCGTCGTCTACTATTGAGAAGGAGTTTTCTTCTTTATTCCTAAGAGCCTAATGCACATTAAATGAAGGTGGTAGCTGAGAGTTGATATTGAGCACTCCTTCTATTTTTGTTTTTTCCTTCTTTCATATTATGTTCATTCTGTAGACACCAAATATAATGTGGGAATGTAACCATCTTTCTTTTAGGAAGCATACGAGAAGTTGTTTTTTTTCTTTTCTTTATTTAAAATTAATGAGTGTATAAATGTTTAGGTTACCTTATTTTCAATTTTAAGGTAAAGTTCAAGTTGTCGTTGAGCCCTTCCTTCACCCAGGGGGCATGGTGAACACCCTCACATTGTACACATTTGGTGACATCCCATCCATCAAACTATGAATGCATTAATAAATTGTGATGTATGTATACCATGGAATACTATTCAGCCATAAGAAAAGATGGAGACTATATCTTTTGTGTTTACCTGGATGGAATTGAAACACATTCTTCTTAGTAAACTACATCAAGAATGGAAAAAAACAACCCAATGTATTCAGTACTAATATGAAGCCAATATATAAACAACTACATGCCCGTGAGAAGATTTATAATGTATCGAGTAGATCCTTAAATGCCTGTCCTGATTTTCACAAATTTCCCATTACAACTACATATCTGAGGCATCTTATTTTCAATTCATTTTTATTAAACACAAATGTACACGTACACCTACAATTTGACCTCTCATGATCAACTTTTTGGGAAGAAGGCAGGCATTTTTCATGGTTCCCTAAGTGCTTGCAAGTTTATCAGCAAACCAGGCACATTCAGTCATGCTCTCCTAATGAACTGCTGCTGTCAATTTAGTTCTCATAAACATACAAGGGAGGCAACATCCAGCATGGTGATTTCTGAGACCAGATCTGTGATACCCCAGGGTGTCTCCACATATTTCCAGGTGGGGTCTGAGAGTGTCTTGAAATCCTCCAACAAAACTAATTTTAATCCACTTCAGTTTGCAAAATTGCAGCCCATGAAGCACTTTGATTAAGAAGGACATTTTGGAAAATCAAGTGAATCACAGTAGGGAACTGCAAATGGAAAAACAAATAAACAAAGTCAGTAGTACAAAAACTCATAACCAATTTTTTTTTTTTTTTTCCCCTGCTTCTGTTCACAGAGCATATGGCAGTGTCCTCTCATGATCCAAATACCTGGATAGACATTAAGGTGTTAAGGAGAAAAAAATAAATGCAATGTTTATTGAGAATTTGCAATGTACAGAGCATTATAAGAGAAGTTTTTGCATATTCCATTCCATAGCCTATCTACAACATCCTTATGAGGTGGAATCAATGTGAACTATTTCACAAAGAAAGAAAATAAAGGCTTAGAGATGCCAAATAACAGCCCAGATTCCAAAGCCTGTATTTTTCTCCTTCATTTGTTCTCATAAAAAGGATATGAAAACCTACAAAGAGAATATGATCTGGCTGGAGCTAAAAATCATTTAAGAACTCAAGGATAGTTAAACAGACACAAAATAGCATACAAGTGTCAAATTTTATGATAACGAAATAAAAATAAAAATATAAGCCAGAGGAAATAAAGTTTTTATGAACAAATGAACTTAAGACACTGAAGAATGAGTGACACTGACAGACACTAAAAGGAACAGAAATAGTGTCATAAATATAGGGAAAGGCAAGAGAAACTCATCTTAATCACAGGGACAATCGTATACCCAGAGTGGCCAATCTGGTAGACCAGCAGAAGAGGGGAATCTGTTAAGTAGAAGATAGCCAAACCCAAGGAGAGTTGCTCAGCCTTGCCAGACAGCAGCCCCTCATGTTAACTACCTACCTACCTTGTGTCAGACGCAAGAGGGGACTTGGTTGATGTTCCTCAATGGCCCCATGGACTTAATGTGATCAGGCCCCAAAATGTTGTTGTAATGAGGTTTGTTTTGTTTTGTTTTGAGACAGAGTCTCACTATGTTGCCCTCAGTAGAGTTCCATAGCGTCACAGCTCACAACAACCTCAAACTCCTGGGCTTAAGCGATTCTTTTGCCTCCGCCTCCTAATTAGCTGGGACTACAGGCATCCACCAAAATGCCCTGCTATTTTTTGTTGCACTTGTCATTGTTGCTTAGTTGGCCCAGGCTGGGTTTGAACCCACCAGCCTTGGCCTATGTGGTCAGTGCCGTAACCACTGTGCTGCAGGAGCCAAGCTATGTAATGAGGTCTCTTTAGCATGTTCTTGTTTAAATTGCCATTTATTTAATGAGTGAAGTTTTTTTAGTTTGCTTTGCTGTGTGAAATCTTGCAAAGGGATGTTTTCTCCAGGGTGGAAAAATAAATGTCACTGTGTAAAGACAAGAAAACAAATAAAAGGGTTATGGGTATTGATATGATTCTTACAATTATAATGTATAGCCCTGATCTCTTCCCAGAACTTCAGATCTTTGAATTCAGCTATTTGACATCTTTCTTAGAATGTTTAATGAACAATTCAAACTCAGTATGTCTAAGTAGAACTCTTTACGTCACCCCATTTGTTAAAAAAGACAATAAAAAAAACACACAACTATAAAACCTAACCATCTTCATTTCATTCTCATGTTAGCAAGTGCCTTTCCTGGGCCAAAGCTCTAACGAACATTTTTGATTTCTCTTTTCTTTGTATGCAACATCTCAACCATCTACAGACCTGCTAATCTACCTTTACATTCCATCTTTATTTTCATTTTTGCATTTTCTCCATCTCTAGAATATCCAGATTAATACAAATATCATTTTTTATTTATGCTTGTACTACTACAGTGGCCATATATTTGATTTTTTTCTTCCAACCTTGGCTACTTCTAACCAATCAATTCTCCAAAACATAGCCAAAATACCCTTTGAAGAAACATAAGCCATCATCTTCAAAAGCTTTCAATGTCTTCCATTGTTCTTAGAATGGAATCTAAATCTTATTTCTTGATCTAAAGCCCTAAATAGTCTTCTTGCCTTTCTCCAATATCATTTATTAATCAGTTTATTTTCCTTCTCCACTCTTAGTCATCCTGGTCTTCTGACTGTGTTTCAGCCACCCCAGGGCCTCTGGACCTGCCGTCTGTGCTACATAGGATGTTATTCCCCCTAATCTTTTATGTCTATCACTTTCTTGCCACTCATGTGTTAATGCAAATATCATGATTCCAGAACCTTTCCCTGTGTCCATCCTAAAAGGGGACAGTCAGTTGCCTATCAAATCATCATCTTCACTTCACTGCATTGTACTTAACCATTATTTGAGATTTTCCTTACATATTTTTAAGATTATTTTTATGCTACTTTTCTCTTTGACTCCACTAGAAAAAACTTTCATGAGAGCCAAGGGACTCCCTTTCTTGGTCCCTGCCAATAGCAGGGCATCTGACACTTAGCATGGCTGGACAGATGTTTGGGTGGGATTTGACATGAAGAAGGTATTGTTTAGTAAGAAAGCAAAAGTGATGTTCAGGCTTATTTGACTAGTGCAGGATTTGACCCTGGATACAGTTTGGGTAGCTAGACTATGAAGAGGGAATATTCATTAAGTAAGTAACCTGGGCTCAGAAAGAATGAAGCATAAAAGAAGAAATAGAAGAGACATAGGAAATTTTTGAAATGTTCACTGACTGATTGCTTTGAAGGTTTGAAATATTTAAATCTTTCTGCTTCATAACTTATGCATTCATGTCAGTTATAAAAACTATGAGATGGAGCGAGTCCATTTGTCAGTAGTACAGAAGGTGATGCCCCTTAGAATTTATGTGATGCATTCAAATAAAGATATTCTGTAGGCAATTTACTAAACTAACACTTTGGGAAAGCCCTTACCTTCAGGTACTGACTTTAGAAAATGTGGTAGATGGGACTGTTGTTCAAAAATATTCATCTATTTTTCGTAAGTCTATGTAGAGAATGGACTCCAGTCATGTGACACATTTTAGAGAAAATGTGAGACAGGATTCATGCAGTTTTGAAATGTGGCTTTAGGGTAAGGCTTTACCACTCATCTTTTTTCTGTGAGAAGCTTAAATGCTGCTCCAAGGAAAATGAGAGATACCTGAGAAATACTGGATATACTCTGAGGTTTCAAGCCAAGCCCAGCTAAATTAAGTCTAGGCCAACTGAACCCAACCAATGTGAAGACATGTGACCAAAAAAATAAAAAATAAAAAAAAAAATAATGTTTTTTTTGTTTTAAGACACTTATTTTTGAAAGGACTTGTTAAGCAGCATTGTGGCAATGTGTGACTGATGAAAATTATCAGGAAAGATAAGAAGTTGAAAGTGTTAAAAAGATTTGAACTTGAGTGAATGAGTATAGAAAATTGCAAGCAGATAGGTAATAACAAAGTACTAAAAGGATAAAAAAGGTTTGATGTCTTCATTTACCCCAATATAACTCCTCCTCTCTAATATTATTTCAATTTATTTAGTCATTCATATTTTTATTCATTCATGTATTTAAAAACACACATTGAGTAATATAGGCATTTACATGCCAGGCTCAGAGCAAAAGTCAATCTATAATGAATATGACCATCCTGATAGCCAGAGTTTCTTAGGAACTTTTCTGCAAAGTTTTCCAAAACTTGTAACCGTATCTGCAGATATGTCTGCCATGCTCAAGATTTGTATATCAAAATGTCGGCATCACATCCTGACTATCCCAGTGGGATCTTAAATTCAACATATCCAAATGCTACTTTATTAACTTTCTCACCTATCAACCAAAAATCAATTCCATTTCATGTTTTTCCCATCTAGAAAACTGTCATCAACTTACCCAAGCCAGGAAATCTGATATTTTGATTTCTTCCTCTTCTTCTACTCCATTCCAATCAACATTCTCATGCCATCAAGTTTATCTCCTGAATGTTTCTTCTCTCTGGGAAGTACCCTCTCTCAATCTCATGTCATCATGATGCCTGCACAATTCTCTCATGTTCTAGAACAGCCACTTTTTTGTGTGTAATGTGTAAGAGGCTTATATGGTTGTCAGTACAAGTATATCATTCGTTTTTTCTCTGGCTAGAAAATTCATATTTATCTGCTAAAGGCCAGTAGAAATATCATCTCTATGTTAAGAATGAACAAAGCAAGAAGTTAAGGTAGAAAGGACAGAGACCTATGGAGAAGGAGAATACTTTTCCCAGTAATTTGTTCTGGGAGCCAAAGAAGGGAAAAAGGGAGAGACTCAAAAACAGACTATTGCAATATAGAACCATTTCTCATTTTAAAATTTTAAGGAATGACCCAGAAATTAGAACACTAAATTTATTATTTTCTTAATTCCCACCAAATGTTTTAAAATGAGTTGCCTGACAGACTAGTTTATTTGCAAAAGAAAACACTGGACCTCAGAACCTTCGTTTCCCTTATTAAAATAAATGAATTTTGGCTTTGTTTGTACTTAATCTTGGCTGGAAATTTACGTTACCCCATCAGGAGTTAATAAGCCCCTCAGGGAAAATCAAGTGTCGCATAAAAATTCCACAGGAAATCCACCAATAAATCAGGGCAGGCTAGGCTGTATATATGGAGATTTCTAGCCCTTCCAGAGTCTATTAAAAACCTTTAAATCCTTCTTTAGACAAAACATAAAGGAAGGTTGGGAGTTCTGTCATTCCTGAGAGGCCCTTCAATTTCCACATACTAATATTTAATCATTGAAAATGTCTATATATCCAAAATTAAGTCACTTAGCCTTGGTATATATAACACATTTATTTTATATAGACTATTATTCTGACATCAAGTGGTTTACATAAGAGGCAAATAAAACCCTCTGGAGCTAAGCATAGAACATTCCTTGTCTATCCATCCTTTATTAAAAAGGAGTTGTAATGAGGGTTTAAAAACGGACTTTGGAAAGCAGCTCTTGATGACATTTTTTTCTACATCTTTGCCAAAATACCCATGAAGATGCCAAGGTGAGCAATCACATCTCAAAAATCTAGACAGTTGTATTCATTTTATACCCAGTATTTGAAAGATATTTCCAGCAACCTCAAGTCTGAAGGAAAATGATAGAAAAACAAAGTATGAATATGTTCATTTCCCCAAAATGTAAGTAGAAAGATCCCCAGTTGCTACCCCCACTCTCTGTCCCTCATTTCACAAACTCAAGTTCTATAGGAAGTGGGATATCAGACGAGCTATTTGTCCACTTCACCCCCAACACTGAATGCTGACTTGTCATTTGATTGTGTGTGTCTGTGCAATTGTGTATGTATGTGTGGCTTCCTAAATGCTATTTATTTTACTCCCCTCCCCCATGGAAATTCTTGTTGTTACTTGGAAGACAGTGTAAAACCCAAGCAAACGATTGGGCAGGAAGTAAAAGAAAATGGTGGGCAATTGCACTTCTGGAGATAGAAACAAGTCATTACAAGTAAAAGCTGTGTCCAAGTCTTTCTTTCCAAGTAGAGAAAAAGCCCTTATAACAGTTGATCCAACTATCAATTTTCACCCTCTCCACCCATTTAAAGCATTATAGAACCAGGCGCTGGAGACAGCAAACAATTACTTCTTCTACAGTAAATTTGAGTTTTGCAGCAGGGAGCATACCACGGATTTTGAAAATGAGGTTGACCAGCACTCAAGTGAATGGCGAATCTAAAATAAATCTGTATCTTCTGCCTACTGTCAAATATCAAAAATAAAAGCAAAACAATCACAAAACACTCTCAGGCTATAGTTCTCAAGCCCCAGGCTCCTGGTCTGTAGCCCGTTGGGAACTGGGCCACACAGCAAGAGGTGAGCTGTGAGTGAGCCAGTGAAACTTCATCTATATTTACAACCTCTTCACATCACCTGCATCACTGCCTGAGCTCCACCTCCTGACACATCAGCATCAGGATTAGATTTTCACAGGAGCAAGAACACTATTGTAAACTTCACATGCAAGGGATTTAGGCTGTATGCTACTTATGAGGATCTAATGCCTGATCACCAGGGGTGGAGCTTAGGCAGTGATGCTTATGTTGGGGAGTGTCTGCAAATATATGTTATCATTACCAGGGAAGGTTGCCTGCACAGAGGTCATAATAAATCACTGTTTGCAGACTCATATCAAAACCCTATCAGTGAGTGGCAACTGATGAATAAGCTGCGTCTGGTGGCAATAACATAGTAACACACTTGGTATCACTGTCTCCTGCCATCCCCAGATGGGACCATTTAGGTGAAAGCTTAGGGCTCTCACTGATTCTGCATTATGGTGAGTTGTATAATTATTTCATTATAGAGTAGAACCTCTGTAAGTTGACTACCCCAGAGGCTGTAACAAACTGGTTAACCTACAGTGGTGTCAACATAAGGAACTAGGCCTAATATACTGATCCAGGTGTGCATATCTGGTCTATGAAAATTAGGTCAACTTAAAGGGCTGATCAATCTAGGGAAGTGGTCAAGTGGAGGTTCTATTGTATAGTACAATGTAATAATAATAGAAATAAAGGGCACAATAAATGTAATGTGCTTGAATCACCCCCAAACCATCCCCATCCCAGATCCCAGTCCATGAAAAAATTGTCTTCCATGAAGTCAGTGCCTGGTGCCAAAAAGGTTGTGGGCCACTGCTCTAAGACATCTATTTAGGAATTAAGAAAATAGAATATTATCCTGGAGAGCAAGTAGAAGGAAAACGAGAGCTGCCCTTACAAAATAACTTAACTGAAGCAAATAGATTATATGTATTATGTGCGTAGTTGATACTCTATTCAGTAGTGGCTCTATGGATATGAATGGACTTTGCCTCCTCACTTTTGTGGTTTTGAGACATGACACTTTCATCCTCTTTTACAAATAACTTAGAGTCTATTAAATTATGCTGTGTTTAGTGGTGGGGAATGGAAAAGGGAGCTATCTTAATTCTTAATACTAAAGGAAATTCTCTGTACTGAGAATTAGAAGGTCAGAATAAACATGACCTCCCTTCTTTTCCTAAAATTATTTTTTTAATTAAATTATAACTGTATACATTAATGCATTTATGGGGTACGGTGTGCTGATTTTATATACAAGTTAGAATGCTTACATCAAGCTGGTTAACATAGCCTTCACTTCACTTACCTAATTATTGTGTTAAGACATTTATACTCTACACTTAATAGATTTGACATGTAGCCTTGCAATATGCACCATCAGTGTGGTCCCACTCATTACCCTCCCTCCATCCAACCTCCCCCCTTCCCTCCCCTCACCCTCTTCTCCCTTCCTTCATCCTGGGCTATAGTTGTGTTTTATGTTTCATATGAAAGTGTGGGTGATTATTTATTGGTTTCATATTAGGTCTTCCTCCACCATCCTTGTTCTTACCCATAGTTCCCCTGTTTTTCCTATAAGATGGGAGGGATCAAAACTGCCATGCAAATTTATTGTAATTGTGCTATAATGAGGGAAGGGTCACTAGGGGTGATTTGAGTCTTATACTCCTGTACAAGTGTTAATGCTGGGAAATCCCTGGCATTTACAATGGTTCCCTTTTTCTCTTCAGGTCAACCACAGATCTCTGCTTTTTCTAGCCGAATATTTAACTTTTCCATTCCCTCCTCCCTTGCTCATACCTAACTGACTAACTACTCTGAAAGCATGACTACTCTACATTCTCTGTCTCCTTTACTGCAACTTTGGAAGGGAATCAGGGAATTTAATGGGTGGTTTTAAACTGTAATCTGTGGCCGTGAAAGGCTTATAGGGTGGGATTTGAGAGAGAGGGAATGTGGGAGGTCACCAATCCACCCACCTTTGCTTCTATCAGGGTGATTTGGCATTCACCTGTTTTACATAACAATCTCCTGCATAAGAATTGGTCCTGTTTTTTTTTTTTTTTTTTTTTTTTTAAACCAAAAAGGAAAATCATGGATCATTAAATACTTTCAATTGTAAAACATATTGATTCTGACTCACACTTTTACAGTTTGCTTCCTGTTAGTGTACACTCCTTAGTCACAATAAAAGACAGAAATCATTATCTCTACCATAGCTAAACCAGAATTGCCAAAGATGTGATCCAGACTAAATTCCTGATAGTACATTCTTGGTGTTGATAAAATAAATTATCACTCCATTTTCCCAATTTTGAAATTTCAAATATACTAAAATCAATTTGCTGCCAATGAGGGATACTGATAAGATTTTTTTGTTTTGTTTTGTTTTTTTGTTTCAATTGCTATTTTTATAAGAACTTTCCTCATCTTAGACATAATAGAATAAACTGAGAAAAAAAAACCCACTTCTATTTCTCTGACTCACAAAAACATTGAAGTAAAGTGATTAATGGGAAAAATCAACTATTGAACAATTTTGAAATTGAGCATTTTATTCAAACCAATGGAGTTTAAGGGCTTCAGACATTCCTATTTTTATCATAAATTTTACTCTAATGTCTGAATATAGCTGATTAGGAAATATGGAGTGTAGTTTAAAAGAAATACAGCAGCAGGGAGGGCCTATAGAAAGATCTCCTTGAGAAATATTAGCTAAAGCTCTATCTAGACCACTCGTAAATTTCTGGAGGGAAATTGATTTTGTTTTCTATTTACTGCAGCAGTAAATAATTTTATGGGTTGGAAACAATTTCCATGCAAACTCTTCAGTATATATTTAAAAAGAATAGAATTTGTCTCCTGCAGAGGTGTGATATCACTCATATAACTGTAATACTACATCTTCAATTAAACTAAAAGCTCCTTCTGAACCATTTTGTGTGCTACATATATTGAAACAAACTTTTATTCTGCCTGTTGTGATATAATTAAAATAGAAAGTGAAATAAGAGGATAGACATTGCTATGAAATCAAATTACATTCATCCATGCATCAATCCAACCTGCATTATTTTCACATTTACTCCACGTCCATCTCTGTGCTGACTGCGTAAAACATAAACATTAATCCTACATGATTCCCCAAAAGGCTTGTTAGCTCATTGGTGAGTGTAAACAAATATTGACAGCCATGGTATAACACTTGAGAAATAAGTGATGTGTAGAAATATACCTAATCACAAGTGCGTACCATTAGAGAAGTTCAGGTTGCCGAACAAGCAGCTTGAAATTGCTGAAATGAAGAAAAAAGGAATTGAAAAAAGAAAAAATGAATAAAAACGTGGGCTTTGTGTTGTGACAGCTCTAGATGATAGCATTACTAGATGAAGAGGGTCTGGTGGCCTGTCACCATCAGCCAATATGTAGAGATGGGGATAGGTCAAACTTTATTTATAGTCAGAAGTCTGAGATTCTGGAGAACAGTGAAAGTAGGCTTTTCAAGACTGTTGTGTTCTTCCTTTTCCAAAAGTACAGTTTTATATGTTTAGTTTCAAAGTGAAGACCATTTAAACTCTTACTTTAAACAATAATTGGTGGAACCCATGACCCATAGTAAATAATAATCGGTATGACACATAATCCAAAATAACATTCTAATTCAAAAGTTAATCTCCTAAATCAATCCACCTAAACTACTCCAGATAGGCATCTTTAGGGCGGGAGCTACATTTATGAAACAGTAAAAATGAGAGACAGAGGGTAAAGGTCAGGCAGGACATAACCTGTAACCCAACCAGACCAGCTGTGTCATGTCTAGGCATGTTCTAGGCCCTTAACTGTGACCTTGTGGTGGAATGCAAATTTTACAGAACAAATCCTTTTATTGGTATTAATACATATCTGTTCACCTATATTTTTATTTCATTTTTAATATGAACACACTTAAAATATCAAATAATATAATAAGCTTCAAGGAAATAATCCTCCTAGGATGAATGACACAATGAAAACATTAGTAAGCCATAAAGGCTAAATTGACAATGTTACACTCATAATTTGCTTCTCTTTACTTCCAACTCTTCCCACCTGACTAGTGCTACTACTGCACAAGATTGGTTGGGGAGAGTCTGTTATCAGCTTTTGGAAATGGAAAACTGTGTTTCTGTTTCAAGTGGAATTTGTAAATAGTTGCACAGCTCAGTGGTATTTTTGAATTCTTTCTGCTTAACAGCCCATTACGTAAAAGAAGACCAAGAGAATACCAAAGGAAGAAAACAGATTTTTTAAATGAGGATTGGGAATTCCAATATTACCTTGTTTCTGCTAAAAGTAAGGTGATTTGCTTGCTTTGTGATACTGTAATATCAACATCAAAGAAATTCAGTGCTCATCAGCATTAGAACACTCATAAGCACCACAAATATTTTTAATTAGAGAGAAAAGTGTGAAATTGTGCATTTTAGGAATTAAAAGATGAAAAACAAATGAAAAGACAACTCTTTTAAGAAGCAGTAATGTTGGGTTTCAGTGAAGTTGCCTGTCTACTAAAATGTCCGGTTTGGGGCAGCTGTCTGGGTCTTCTGCTCTTGGAGAGTTGTTGACAAAAAATGACAAGACACCCAAAAGTAAGACAAGCATGAAACAAATTTAGTGAGGAAAAGAAAGGTAGGTTTACAAAATAAGAAAATTTACAAAGCAGGATATTTTCGCTATAGACAACAAGTGGGCTTCCAAATGGCCAGGGCAAGTAGGCAAAGAGCAAAAGACAAAGGTTATGGCTGGCAGTTCCTTTTCATACTGCCTGGGTCAGGCCCACCTCATGGTTCAGAGGTCACCTTGTAATCAGAGTCTTACTGCCTATGCAGACCTCGCATGAGCCTCTCTGAGATACCATGGGGGAAGGGTGGACCATAATGTAGACTTAATCTAATGACATGATGAGTAAGTACTAAGACTGTTCTAGGTCTCCTGTAAGACTCTATCCGTTGCCAGCTGTACATTCTTTCACATCCTTTTGCAGTTGGCATGCTAGGTTCTGATTGGTAGATTGGTGAGACATCCCTTCCTCTGCAGGTGTGCACTGTCCCTTGGAAGAAAATTAAGGTGGGAAGCACCTGCATCTGTAGCAAGATGCAGTTAAATTACTTGCCTGAAATAATATGGCTAAGAGGAATTCTTTTGGGGGTTCTTAACCAAATATTCAATTCTTCTTTCCATTTTCATCCCACATGATTGTTTCAGGAAGATGAGAGCCTGGGGGCTCCACCCTTGTCCTCCTTCCCCAGGAAGGGGGAGCTGTTCCTCATTCCTAACTACCTAAAAATAAGACCTGAAAATAACACCACTGAAGCAACTTATAAGTAGCTTATATGGCCCTTTATTTCTGCACATTTGCATTTTCCTATTTAATCCCAGTCAATATGCCCTTAGGATCACAAATGACTGACCCTCATATAGGGGATCAACTGAAGCTGTGGACCTCTGTGTTGCAACCAAATATCAAATGCTTTCCAACAAAAAGTAGACATAACAAAGTCTTTAAAAGGTTAGTTGACTTTAAAATTAACAAATACTTTTCATTTTTTGAAGTTATCAAGCACATAATTAGATTTTTACAAGATAATGAACATTTTTATCTAATTGAAGTCTTACGAAGGTGGCCTTATTTGATTACAGCTAGATTAATGTGGCCTTCCAACATGAAAAGGTGCCCACTTCTGACATTTACACACACATTATGAAAATTATCCAGAATTACTTTTACATGCTAAAATTTTCCAAATACCAACATTAAAAATTGATATGGTTCCCCATATCAGAGCAGATATGAAAATTAATTCTAACTAGATTAAATTATTACACATAAAATTCAACAAGATATTTTTAATTAAGAAGCAAACATATGTACCTATCTAATAAATGGGAGGGTCATCAAGGCAAAATATCAATTTTTTAGACTCAAAGAGAAAAACCACAGAAATCCACTTCTCTAATCATATTTGGCTGGACATTTCTTTAATAATATTTCTTAGGACAGACTAAGTTGTTACAAGTTTATCATAATATATTGCTACAATTTTAGGGTCCTAATTAAATGCAAGTTTCGTATTTACTTTAGTCCTTGTTTAATTTTGAAGGTTATCCTTGGCTTTTTATCTTAAAAATAAAAATAAAATAACTATATTTTAATTAATCACCCATAATCGCCTACTGTTTATGTTGCGCCACCTTTGTACTTAGAACAGTGCTGAATTTCTTGGCTTATATTTTATTGCTTACTCCTTACAGAAGCCTACAATGCAGATATGTTTATTGGAATGAGGATGAAGAAACTGAAAGTTAGTGAGATGCAGAAAATTACTTGCCTGAAATAATACAGCTAAGAGGAATTCTTTTGGGGGTTCTTAACCAAATACTCAATTCTTCCATCCATTTGCATACCACATGATTGCTTCAGGAAGATTTAATTTATGGCAAAGATCTTACAGCAACATGAGAGATGGTATAAAACTAAGGACACTTCCTTTCAAAAGGAACAATGGACCTAAATGAGCTGTAGTATTATTAGGCAATGTCTTCACTCTTTGTCTCAAACAAGTAACTCCACCACTGTGACCATCTGTATCTCACCTGTATAATTTAACCAAATTAATGATGCCAAAGGTTGAGTCTCAGCCTTTGTTGCAAATGAGAATAATCTGAAGGGCTTTAACAAATTCTAACAGTGTAGGTCTACCTCAAAGCTTCAGATTTAAATGCTTGGTGGAGGAGGTGGGTTCAGGTATCATCATCTTCCTCTTCAAGGCTCTTTGGGTGATTGTGACATGCAACAGAAATTGGGAATCTTTGGCTATTTCAACAGTAGAAATGGGTTTGGAAGCTACTTTACATGTTAAAAATCTCAACTCCTAATTAGGCTACATGGTTTAAATAACATAACAATTTTCTTTCTCTCTCTCTCTCTCTTTTTTTTTTTTTTGGTAGAAATTATGTAAAATCACTGTGGTTAGTTCATGCTAGTAGGCACTGTGGTTGAAAGATGTGTCTCAGATGAATAATCATAAGAAAGCAAATGAGCTATTAATAAATGGAGTTCATTTGATAAGCAAACTCAGATCATAGGGGTTGATAGAACAATAATAAAAATGGTATTTGGATCATGAAATTTATATCACAATTACTAGATTGGGGATTTTTCCTGAGCATACCATTTGCAGAAAATATTAAACATGAGTCAAACAAATTCATAAAAAGGCCCTGTCAGTTTATAATCATAGAGTTGATTGTGTGAGGATTTCTGAGAAACCTCAGAGCATGTTTACAATATCCTCTGCATTGCCCTCTGCAGCCATTCCTAGCAATTGGTAGTTAGTAATTAAAAAGGAATTTCTATCTTGAAATACATTTGAAAACTCTTGAGTTAAAGAAAGATAAATATTTCTTGCTCTGGGACTTCTTAGAGACTAAGATGATAAAATATGGCATAACTCTTTAAGAAGGGTATAAATTTTCCCAAATATATTACTTCATTGGATTATTTTCTCCTACATTGTATAACTCTTGTAAAGCAGTAGTCGTGTCAACAAGCCTCACAAAACATACTAAGCATCTATCATATTTCATGTCCTGGGTCTAACATTACTGCAACTTAAATTCTAGATTTCACTTCAAAAGAGATAGTTCAATAAAGGTTCTGTTACACTGGATGATGTTAACACAACTGTTTAGGTAATGAAGCCGCTTGATGAAGACCATCAAAGCCCTTAGTCTCAAAGAGAAGATAAACACATCCTTAAAGATTAATGGAGGAGGAAGGGAGAGAGAGAGAAAGAGAGAAGAATGCCCATTTTCCTGATGGGAACATGAAAACCAATCATCACAACATGATACCATTCCCTGAATAGTCCTAATTCACACTTCTTAAATTTTTTTACACCATCTTTAAAGCATCCTCAAGACTCAAGATCACTGTAGTCTAAGGTTAATATTATCTCTTTCCCTCTTCCTCTCTTGGAATGAAAGCAAAGAGTACAGCCAATTTCAAAACTAAGAGATAAAAAGAAACGACCAAGAAGAGATCTAATTACCCTGATGTAAATCTGTGTAGTAAAATTCTCTAACACTGCAGGCACCAGAGAGAACAAAGATGGAATTTGCTTTAATAGTTATTAATAAAAATTAAACTAAAGTACTTCGTGCATAAATATTTACAGTGTGTCAAGTTTATCCTTATATCTTTCTTTGAGCATTGTTTGGTAAGCGAATCAAGATCCTAGGGTTGACAGAAAAATAATCAGAAAAGTACTTTGATCATTAAATATTTGGAAACAACCACACACAGAGTTATAATTTATATTGTAACTGAACCCTTGAACCATTCTGCCTGAAAATGTAGCATTATCATCTCTGTCCTACAGATCGTAGGCTCAGAGAGATGAAGTCACTGGTGCACCAGTAGGCCTGGAAATGAAAGTGAAATGTCCTGACTCCCAACACTAAGTACTTTCCTCCATGCCCCACTATGTGCTGTGGGCTTTCCCTTTTATCTTCCTTATTTCCCAGAGGTCTCTGGGGGCACGTCATATGTTCCATTTATCTGGCCCCATCTGCCATTACTTTGCATTTTCCAAAATGGATTCCATAAAGTATTATTCCTATAGTGTTGCATAAAAAAAAAAAAGGAGCCACAATCAACTCCATTTTTGAATGCTGCATAGTGTATTCATTATTTTGATAGAAACAATGCACATTAGCATAGTAAAAGTTTTGAGAAGTCTTAATATAATGAAAGCTGCATGAATAAATTTATCCCAGCATTTTCCAAGCCTACAACTGCAGAGAGGTTTTTTTTTTTTTTTTTCCTCCTATCAGCATTACTCAAATCCTGTAGAGCCAAGTTCAATGTGGATATTCTACTCATATATCTAATCATCATGGACCAACTTCCTCAACAGGACATAAACTATTTTCCATGATTTTAATTTTGTATTTTCTGAATACTTCCAGGGTGTAGTAGGTTATCACTAAAGACCTTTGTTGATAGGACGGAAGGCTAAAGATATTTGAAGCTTCTTCTACTGAGTAACTGAGTCCATTTACCCTGGCCTTATATAACCAGAAGAAAGTGGCAGAGATGGCATTTTTTTCAGACCTGGGGCTGTCCTTCAGAGAGCTGATTAGAACCAACTTCTGCTTTCCAATGAGACAATTTGGATACAGACTACTAAAAAAGGGAACAGCATGTATACAACAAGAAGCTACATAGAGAATAACCTAGGGTCTCCAGCCAACAGCCAGAACCAGTCACCTAGACCTGTGGGTGAAACTTTCTCCAATGCTCTGGCCTGACAAGCTCCAGCTTAATAAGCCACATGAGAAATTACAGCCAACACCATATGGAGGAGAACTACTCGGCCCGGTATCAGCATCATGAGCAATAGTGAATCACTCTTGTTTTAAGCCATTAAATGCTGGAGTTGTTTGTTGTGAAGTAAAATATAGTCATTTCACGCAATGGGGTAGAATCCAGGGTCAACCTTGGATTTGAAATTCCCTACCGTCTTTCATTTAGATTAGATTCATTTCATTTAGAAGCAAAATATAGTCATTTCACGCAGTGGGGTAGAATCCAGGGTCAACCTTGGATTTGTAATTCCCTACCGTCTTTCAGTTTAGATTGCACATGGATGTTGAATAACTGGGTGTTCTCAGGGTTAAAAACTTCACAGGTATAAAAGGAGAGTCCACTTTCCCCTAAGCTGATAGCTATATCATTCACTATATGCTTACTTTTCTGCCAGGGTTAAACAGCCTTTTATCTTTATCATAATTCTTCCTAAATGCACACTCACCAGACTAGACAGCCCCAGCTTCTCCACACCCTGCTCTTATTCTCTTTTTTCACTTTCCTCTTCCAAACCAATTCCTTTTCTCTCCAATCAAGACATTTCTGTTACTTTCCTGTGAGCTATTTGCCAATAATAAAAAAAAATCCAAAAATGAGAACTGTCCAGTCCACTTCAGACTTTTGACCTGCAGAGAAAAAATTTTGTTATTTTTATTCTTGATGGTCCTATTATCAAAGTCTAAATTGCTGACCTATTTTAGACAAGAGGGAGATCCAGTCTGATAGTGGTTTTGAAAAAATAATTTTTTAAATAATTGTCTTGGGTAAGGGCTGCCCAAATTGTGAATGTATAAAAATCATTTTCAGAAAAGTTTATTTATAAACTTAAAAAAAAAAAAAATCCTTTTAGTTCTGAGACCCCCATCAAGATGGGCACACAACTAAAATTTGAAAAAAAAAAAAACAACAACAAAAAAAAACTCATTTCTTTGAAGTTGGTTTGTACTTTCTTTTCATCCTGACACAACTGACAAAATCAGCAAATCTTCAGTCTAAGGTAGTATTGCATTGCCTCTTTATAGTTTCTTCTTTTGTCCTTTAATATATATCCAAGGGGTTGTAAAGATAAATTTTGTTGGGGTATAGAATTGTAGGCACTAGGTGTTCGAAGCAATCGTAAAACTTCCCGTGTCACATCAAACCTCTGATAGAAATGGCATCATGAGATCCTTGCTCCACTCTACAACATGTTAAATCAACTGCGGCATCAACTAAACTCTCTTCATTCCTCTCTTCCATCCCTAACCAGGATCCAGATGCCTATGTAAATAATCCCAATTAGAAATGCATTCATCACATAAAAACTCACCAAATTAATGCCTACAGGAAATAGCACTCCAATAAATCTCACAGAATGTCTGCTATTCACCATCTTCCAAGTTATGAGCATATGGAAATGAACATAATGTTTGCAATTAAAAGACTTACTTGACTTCAGGTACAGTAAAAATATGTCTGAACCTTTCAAATGTACTCGAAGACTATGAATAAAGTTCTATAAAAGTTGGAGTATGCTTTATTACATAGAGATGTATCATTTATTTCTTAAAATTTGTATTCTTTCAGTGACGCATCAATGTGCTTCTATGCATATGTTACAGAATTTGCAATGCAAAATTCCTCCATGTATTTCAAAATGAAATAGGTAATAATATTTTTGTTGATGATCATTAAAATGACTTTGCAGTAGCTGTTATGAACTGCTAAACTTGGGATATTAATGCCTCCCACTCATGATTATTTTAATAAGCAATCCATAAATTCTCCATCAAGCTATAATTCCCTTTATAGTACTTATTTATAAGGGTGTGTTTCTACAAGATATTTTTGAAAATTAAATCATTTTACTCTCCATTGTTTCCAAATGGATATTTCTTTCTTTCTGAAACGTCAGCAAGGTGAAGTTAAAAAAAAAAAAAAAGAAAGAAAAAAGAAAAAAGTAACCTCTCAGGGACTCATTTTGCTCACTTGAATTTCTAATCTAGCAGGGATGAATAAGATTTTTTCCTTAAAGGGGCAGATAGTGAATATTTTAGGTTGTTTGGACCACTTAGTCTCCACTGCAACTTTTCAACTCAGCTTTGTAGAGCTGACACAGTCATAGACAATAGACAATGTATAAATGAATAGGTGAGGCGGAGTCCCAGTAAAACAAGCTGCAGGCTGAATTTGTCCCAGGGGCTATAGTTTGCTGACTCTTGTTCTGTAAAATCCTACTTAGATGCTTTTTCTTATTCTCTTTGGACCTGGTATAGACAGATCTCACTACATTCCTCAAAATCATTACTTTTTCAACTTGAGGATATATCTGATATTTACAAAATAATTTTAATTTATTGAAATAAATATATATTCATTTTTTTAAAAAAGCCCTAATTTCATAGAATGCTCCTGGAAGTACCTTAATTCAACTTCATGTCCTGCTATTCATTTTCTTTTCTGGGCTCCAGTTCCTCAATTACAAAAAATATAAACAGCATATTTTTAGTTCTATCTCCATCCTTGGCAATTCCTCTGAACACAATTTATTTGTGGAAGTTCATTTAGTGTGGGACCTGAATTTTAAAAACAAACAAACAAAAAAAGAACAATGCTCTGGATATGGGGTAGCCACTGCCCCACAGAGTAGTGACTTCATCTCCCCTTTTTCTTTCTTCCTTTCTTTTTTCTTTTTTTTCTTTTTTTTTTTTTTTTTGCCTTCAAAGTTTTTATTCCATTTTTATAATAAAACACTGTGGACCTAAGGAAAAAAATTTATAAAACAAATGCAGGGGAAAAAAAGACTACATAGAGTCCAGCAGGAGTAACGCTCTTTTGTTCTTGAGTATGATATTGTTATGTTCTAGAATTACATGCTTATGATTTTATAATAAAAGATTGGTATAAATTACCAGCTCATAAAAAAAGAGGATCATTGGCGCTGTTACTTTGTGCATATAATTCTGTAAAATAAAAATATCACACTCAAGTACAAAAGGGCATTGCTTTGCTGGACACTGTATCTGATAAAAAATTTGTATCCAGAATATATACAGAATTCAAACATTATTTTTCTCTTAGCACCATTCACAAAGAAAGCCATTATTGACCAGCAATGAGCTAACAATAAATTAAACTTTCAGGGAATAATTAAAAATAAAAGGTTTTGGTAGAAGGAAGAAAAACACCATATGAAACATAAAGACATGTTATATAGACAGTGAGATCTTCAGAAAGGGGATTAAACTAAATCTGGGTACATGGATGCTACAATAGTGGCTCCCAAGGTCTCAGGAGGGAAAAGGAGCTAAAATTAAGAAGGACCAGTGAATCCTTGTCTGTATGCCGGCATTGTCCATTCATGGGCAGAACTAAGGCCACATCCTGTGGGTTAGGGTTATAGCCTTTGTGTGGCCCATGAGAAGGATGGAGAAAGAGAAGCATGGATGGATGTAAACTTTCTTTTTCTGGCTAAGATGATTAAATCAAGATCATCCTTAGAGTGATTGCTTATCTTTACTTTGGTGAACTCTAGTATTGAGATTATGTCTGTCTCTAGGCCTAAAAATGCTCTATGAGGCTGGATTTAACAAAAAATTTTCTGGATTTTTATATTCTTGAAAGTGGACATTTCCTAAGTGACTTGGGTTCTCTTGCTCTGAGAGCTTATTCAGAAATGTAGATGTCCAGCCCATGCTGCTGCCCGGAGTCTCCAGTACCAGGCAAAAGGATTTGGAATCCTGCAACTTGCCTGGCAAGAACCCTGGGATTGATAGTCCAGGGTTAACTGAGGTCTTGGCAGAGCAAGAAGGAAAGGGCAGTAAATAGAGCAGAGGCTAAATGTGGAGCCTTCCACCCACTTTAAATTGGCTCTGCAAGGTCAGGGGTTGATGCAAGAAGGTTGTACAACTGAACCAAAGAGCGGTCTGTCTCTACCTTCTGACAGCCTCTGTGCTTTTTAGACCACTGTGCTCACTTAATACACCTCAGTGATACTTAACCTCACTGCAGCCTTCTCCATACGCCTGCTCTTTGTTCTCAAAATATGCCCTTATACCTCTGATTAAAAACCACTTGAGATATAGCCTGAGTACACAATGCAAAGTTTATCTTTTTTTTTTTTTTCAATTTTCAAAATAATCCTAAGAATTCATGAAACATTTTCAAAGTCATTGTTTAATGTTTCATTTATATGCTTTTACTAGGTCAATCACTCTTCTGTTAGAAATTCTGTCTATGATGGTGGGAAAAAATGAAGAACCTTTGTGGAAATAGGCTTGTGTGTTTCACCACTCAACACGTACGTGGTTCCAGGTCTTTGCTTGAATGTGCAAAGTGATGATTATTCTGTCTGGCACCCAAGTCTGCAGCTCTGTCTTTATGAGTGTAACAGAAGATAAAACTTGAGCTCATCAGATGTCTGCAACTTTAATATCATTTCCTTCATGTGCAACAATGGTCTCCTCCTCCATCTTTTCTATCACAAGTATTTTTGAGCTCTTATTATGTGCCGGGCAATGTTATAGATATTAATGCTTAAGTTGCTACATGTAAAATCTTACATTTGATGAACTTCTGTCACATCACTATCAGGAAAGGGTTCATACTAAATTATGAACCCTGCATAAAAAATTATGTTTTCCTGCACTGAGATCTCCAGGGTGAACACATCTACAGAAAAGAGACTTAAAATGTTGCAAATGCACATAACTTCAGGCTGGATGTCAGCAAGATGGCAGAATTGGACTCTTCAGTGAGCTACCCCTTTGCAGAAGTATCTATTCATGTGCAAAAATACCTTCACTGGAAAAAAGGAAAGCAGGTGAGAGATTATTATACATGGATGTAGTATATACATCAGAACTGGTGCACTGAAGATGGTAAGAAGACAAGTTTACATCACCCGTGTCACTCCTACCCCAATCCCAGTTTGGAGAGGGATGCCCTATGGGTGGGGGAAAGAGAGGGAAATGAGCACCAAACTTTGCCTCAGACCCTCAAACTGAGCTCATCCCAGTAAAATTCAATGCCAACAAGCCCCCAGGACCCCAAACATCAGTCTGGTATCGTGGTCTGAGTTTCCAGAAACACCCTGATGCTAGGCTATATCCTACATTCCTAGACTCTAGGCTTGCTCAGCAGACCAGTGGCCCCAGGCTCCAGATTGGCCCTAGCAGCAGATTAGCCCCAATAGCCCCCAGCTTCAGGCTGTTCTGGTTCTAGACAAACTGGTGCAGACTAAGGCTCTAGATCCTCCCCAAACCTCAATTTCTAGTCTCACCCTCAGCAACAGGCTAGCCCCTATGATTTCAAGCTCCAGGCATACCCCAGGGTCCAGATCAGCCCAGAGCCAGTTTGGCTCACACAGACCCAAGTTTCAGGCCTATTCATGCCCAGGTCAACACCTCTGGCTTCTTGTATCAGGTAGGCATCTGCGGACATAGGTTCCAGGCCTACCCAGTGCTAGGATAGTCCTTGACAACCTCCTTAAAAGCCCCCATGGCCCCATGCCTTAGTAGATCCAGGATTTTGATCTGCTTCAGAAGACTCAGATTCTAGGCTCATCTCAATAGACCCCAGCTCTAGAGGCCCCCATAGACTCAGGTTTTAGGATATTCCTCAAAGCCACAGGATACAGGATACCCTCCCAGAAATAGCCTCTAGGACAAACTTCACAGATCCAGGCTCTAGACTAGACCCTAGGACTCAGACCTAAGCTTCATGACTATCCCAGCAGCAGCCTAGTCCTGTGCTCCAAGCTGGTCCTAGTGGTCCCATGCTCTAGTGTATCCAGGTCTACTCCAACACAATGAGGGTCCAGACTCATCCCTGTAGACACTGATGCCAGACTCCTACATAATGAAGTTTCAGGATGACTCATGCAGATCCAGGCACCAGAAAAAATCTCTGTGTACTTAGGACCCATGCCCAGCACCTCATTCACAGGTTCTAACCCCATCTGGATCTAGGCACCAAGGCCATCCAAGAGTTTGGCCAGCTCCTGCAGGCTATAACTCAAGGCCCAGTCTAACACTGGGTCAGCCCCTAAGGACCTAAGCTTCCTGGCAGCCCGCACAGACATAGGATCCAGGCCTGCTGTCACAGATCCAGGCTCCAGAGCCACCCCGCATAGACAAAATCAAAAAGTCCACTTCAGTGAATCCAGGCTCAAGGTCTAATCCTATGGATCAAGGCATTAAGCCCATCCATCTGCTGACCATGAATTAGATCAATGTACTTGAGAACTCTAGCAGCAAGCCCACTTGTTGACCATGCCAGCTAACCTGTTCAAAATCTCTAGACAGGTTGATTTATTAAGGAGTTTTGCAAATAGAAGCTAATTTCCAAAGATTTATACTTCTTCAAATGAGCAGACACCAATGCTTCACCACAATGATCAAGAACAATTAGTGAATCATAAACATCACTAAAGGAAAACAATAAAACATCAATAACCTCCCCTAAAGCAATGGAGATTTATAAACTACTTCATAAATAATTTAAAATAATTATTTTAAGAAAACTCAGCAAACCTCAAGAAAATATATGGAAATAATTCAGTGAAAGCAGGAACATAACAAGTAATCAAATTTAAAAAATTAATAGATATTTAAATTATTAAAAGATGTCCACCTAAAATTCTGGAACTGAAAAATACATTAAAGGAAATGAAAAGTGCAGTAAAGATTTCCAGTAACAGAATTGATCAACCAGAAGAAATAATCTGTGAACACAAAGATAAATGATTTGGGGTGGCACCTCTGGCTCAAAGGAGTAGGGTGTTGGCCCCATATACCAGCGGTGGCGGGTTCAAACCCATTCCTGCCAAAAACTGAAGAAAAAAAAAAAAGATAAAAGATTTGGAAATGGATAATTAGAGGGAAAAAAAGAAAATAGAATAAAAAGGAATGAAGAAATGTTAGGGGCCTGAGAGAACAACATCAAAAAGAAAAATTTTGAGTTATAGGAGTTCAGAAGGAGAAAAGAGAGAGAGAGAGAAAGAGCCAGAAAACTCATTTAAGGAAACAGTAACAGAAACTTTTCTAAATTGGGAGAAAGGTGGCAGGAAGATTACAGTTCTCCAATCATATGTAATCCAAACCAGGCAAGACCAAGATGTATGATAATGTGAAAAATCAAAAACATATATAGCATCCTATACACAGCAAGAGAACAGAAGCTCATCAAATGTAAAGGAGTCACAATGAAGCTGGAAGCAGACTTTTTAGCAAAAATCTTATAGGTCAGCAGAAATGGAATGATAAATTCAACATACTAAAGGAAAGGAAGTATCAACTAAATAAAGAAGACAGCAAAGCTGTCTTTCCAAAACACGGGAGAAGGGGCGATGAAGTATTTCCCACATGAACTAATGTTAATGGAGTTCATCAACACAGATCTGTCTTGTAAGAAATACTAAAGGGAATTATTTAAGCTGAAAGAAAAGGGCATTCATTAGTAACATGAAAATATAAAACTCACTGGTAAAAGTAAGACACAAATTGGAATAATGTAATCATGATTTATAATGGTATGTAAATCATTTCTATCTTTAATATAAAGGTTAAGAGACAACATTATTCTATGCAAAAAAAATTATACAATAATTTAAATAATAAATATAAAAATGTGTGTTAGACATAAAAAACAAAATGTTTTGGGACTGGAGTAAAAATTTTGAGCTTACTTATGCAATCAAAGGTAATTTATTAGCTTAAAAATAGACTGTTGTAATTGTTGTGTAAGATGTTTTAAGTAAGCCTCATGGCAACTACAAAGCAAAAACCTATAGTAGAAACATGAGAGATGAAAAGTAAGGAATTAAAGCATACCGTAAGAGCAAATGACCTAATTGACAAAGGCAGGAAGAGGAAAAAGAATGACGAAAGGATTGACAAAACATTCAAAAAACCTTTAACAAAATGGCAGTAGTCAGTCTTTACATACCAGTAATTAACTTGAATGCGAATGTCATAAATGCATAGTCACTACACATATGGGGAGGTCATTCCTCTTTTGCTATAAGAACTCTTCCTTTAAGGGAAAAAGTAATAATGAAATAATGAAATAATTATTTATCCAATCCCTTTAATTCAGGTAGAGTTTCCTGATTAAAAAATGTAACTTCACTCTCGGCTTTGTTAGGTTTATCCTGTTTTTCTTTCTTTCTTTTTTTTTTTTCTAATGTATATTTGGTACATTTTTAAGTATTTGAGTATATCTGCTATACATGCTTATTTCCAAATCATCAGCTAAACTATTGCTTCTGTCATGAAGCAACAGATTTTTATTTTGCATAGTTTAAGAAATACAAGTAATTAGGTATGTGAAAGTCACCTGACTTCTTCATGGAACAGAAAAGCAGAGCTCTCTACCAATTTATTAACAAAGGGAATGGAATTAATGATAATTGGGAGCATTGAAGTTGACGGTGCTCACTACAGTAAGCAAAGCATCCTTTGATTTTTATGCCATCTGTAATGAAGCTGTGAGGCACTTCTCTCTCAGGGAGCAATTCTGGAATTTACCCAGGCTTAGCAGGCACATCATTTCCGTAGATCCGTCTATATGTGACAATGTGTTTTTATGCTTCTAACACAAGTCTCGGATAAGCTTGAATACATCATTCTTTTCTCTTTGTGAAAGCAATGGTTCATAACACACGCCTTTGTCTGCGATCATTTTCTTTTTTATAAACTACACAAACACTGACAGCTGAATGCAGTTATCAGCTTTTGTTGTCTCCTCAGTTTGAATACCCATGTTCAAGGGAAAGATCAATGTATGGTCTATAACCTGTTGTGAGAGATCCTGGCTCTTTTTATTAATTCTAAAATCATTCCATTTAACAGTGGAATGATGTGTGTGTTTTAGTGTACAATATATATGATAACACTATTTTTGCCATTACCCACTTTGATATTTCAACTACAGAAAACTCTCCCCCATATCACCTTTCATCAAGCGTGTGTATATGTGTATAGTGTATGTATATACACACATACATACACTATGAAAATAACCTGATTCAAGGTAGAATAAACAAAAAAGGGACTTTATTATCTTGTGTAATAGAACGTCCACCTATGAGAATGATTTCACACATGGCTGGATTTAGTTTCTCCTTTATGTGTTTGGAATATTACTTTTCATCATCTTTTTTACTCTTTCTATTCTCCTCTGTGGTTTTATTTTTACTCTAAGTAATGTTATACGTCTTCAGCTGCCTCCCCATCCTGAAGACATAGAAGCTCTGATCTTCACCTTAAACATAAAATTATATTTTCGTCTAAAATTAAAAAATAAATACAGTAGGCTTGGCGCCTGTAGCTCAAGCAGCTAAGGCACCAGCCAAATACACCAGAGCTGACAGGTTTGAATCCAGGCCTGCCAAACAACAATGACAACTACAACCAAAAAATAGCCAGGTATTGTGGTGGGACCCTGTACTCCCAGATACTTGGGAGGCCGAAGCAAGAGAATCGCTTAAGCCCAGGAGTTGGAGGTTGCTGTGAGCTGTGATGCCACAGCACTCTACCCAGGGTAACAGCTTGAGGCTCTGTCTCAAATAATAATAATAATAATAATGATAATAAATAAATAAATAAAGTAGAACCTCTATAAATTGACCACCCAAGGGACTATAACAAACTGGGCAACATACAGAGGTGGTCAACATAAGGATCTAGGCCTGCTGTACTGATGTGGACATGTGGTACATGTCTGGTTTATGAAAATCAGGTCAAATGTAAGAGGTGGTCAGTATTGGAAGGGGGTCAACCATTGAGGATCTACTGTAATTGAGTTCAGACTTTGAGACTCATCAGCTCAGATTGGTTCATTTCGAGCTACCTAACTATCCCTGAATCAAACTCTGAGGCCTGCTTGGGCATACCTGGTCACATACTCAACTCCAGACAGTTAAACTGGAGTCAGCTCCACTATAAGATCCATAAAATTAAAGATGATATCTATAGAATCTGGATTTTCTTACTAGAAGAAAGAGGGTTAGATAATGAACAGGTAGAAACAGTAAGTATCCTGTATGAAATTACTCATATGCTTCCTTAGTACTTCAATAGTGACCAAGCCCCAAATGTCCTCAATGTTCTGCTATCATCATATGATACAGTAGATTTCAGAGTGTCTAGGTCATAGCCAACTTCATTCTCAAGTCACATTCAGTTCAGGCAGCATCCATGGTTTGAGATTGGCATTTGAAAACAATGTGTTTCACAGAGTATATTGAAATCACTGGATTCTATTCATTTTAAGTTATCTAAGTATATCCATTGCCAGCAAACAGTCTTTGCATTTGTTTCTTCAACATGACACAAACAAAAACTCACTGACACTAGCAAAAATGGTATGAGTGTTTGTTTGATTGTTTTGTGGGAGAGCTGTCTTTCCAACACAGTCAAGGTCTAACTAAATTCAAAAAATAGCTTTGTATAGCCAAATTATCACATGGGTGCATATCAAGAAAATCACCAAAATGTAGTAGATAAGATTTAACTCTGACTGTATAATTTAACTAAAGCAACTTCTCCTGACCTTGCTCACCCATATAGAGTAATCCTAGTACTAAAAATACCAGCACACATTTTATCTTGATATAACTACTATTGGTGAGCTATATATCTTATATTAGCTGTTTCAGGTTAATTCATGTCTTCGATAAAATGACTTTTAAATCAACCACATGTGTCTCTCATTTCAAGAGAAAGGCAGCTTTCACTCTGTGTTGCCAATCATTGCTCTGAAGGCTGATAAGTATATTCTTGTCCGGGGCTGCGTTAAATTGAAGCTATGGACTGGGGCATCCTGTATACTATAGTGCCCACCAGAATTATTCAACATTCGTTGTGCCAATCAGGGACATAATCAGAAAAATTGAAGTGCTGCCTTTTACTTCTCATGATGTTCATCCTGCTCTTATTTCATCTCATCTACTTGACTTCAATTTCTCCTGGACACTAACAAACTCAAAACATGCGTCCCACTATATTCTCTCATAGAATTGAAGAATCTCTGCACCAAATAAGACCTGTAAGGCCCTTGGCTCTAAAATTTCCCAACAAGTAATTCATCTTTAAGCCTCTGCTTTTTAAAGGAAGAGGCATGTGGAATAGTCCAAAGCAAGAATGTTGTGGACTAACATCTCCAGTTCCAGCTCCCTCATATGAATGGGTGATCTGTGTAATAATTCACTTACCTCGTTTATGATCCAATTTCATTAGATAAATATAATGATGAAAAGAATATCAATCCCCCACTGGTGTTCTAGTAGGAAATTCGTGAGGTACTGTCTATCTAGTAAGTTTAACACAAGACCATATAATACCTATGTATTATCTATTTATAGGTCTTTATCAATATTTCTATATCCAATGTATTTTTTTAATTATATAACTAATACAAACTCAAAAATTAATTAGCACAATATAGAATAAAAACAAAAAGATTACACATTATTTCTCTGATGAGAGACAGATTTTATTGAATTTGGTGCTTTTCCCTGTAAGTTTTATTCCTATGATTATCTTTCTTTTGCATAGTTGAAATTGTATTATGTATATACTTTGGGAACACATTTTTAACATTGTGACATAAATAATTTCCCATGTTACTAAAAAGGCTATACCAACATCATTTGTAATGGTTGATTAAATTGTTATCATGCAGTCTTTCCCCAACTTACTTAACCATGCCCCTGTTGTTGAGGACAAACCAATTTTTCAAGTCATATTTGCATGAAAACTATCCATATTTTCATAGATCTGTTAGAAAGAAAATAGCAAATATACATATAATATGACCAGGAGAAAAGATGTTAGATAAGATACAAACAATAGTTTTTCTTCTTCTAATTCTTTATTATACTGATATTAATACTATTAAAAATAATATCTTTTTTTTTTTTTTTTTTTTTTTTTTTAGACATATTCTAAATATATTTCCATGGGTATAATTCCATTATTTCAAAGCTAACAGCAACCACAAACTATTGGGTT
>CAUYPK010121541.1:0-50777 GCA_963574355.1 Loris lydekkerianus | reverse complement strand
GTCCTGCCACCCGCACACGGGATACAGGATCACTCCGAGGGTCTGGCGTTCAGAAGTGTGCTCTTCCGATCTGCCAGGCTCAGTGTGTGCGGGAGCCTCTGTCCTGAGTAACCCGCACTGTCGCCAGGCTCAGTGTGTGCGGGAGCCTCTGTCCTGAGTAACCCGCACAGTCATCAGGCTAAGTGTGTGCGGTAGCCTCGGTCCTCAGTACCCTGCACAGTCGCCAGGCTCAGTGTGTGCAGGAGCCTCAGTCCTGAGTAACCCACACAGTCGACAGGCTCAGTGTGTGCGGGAGCCTCGGTCCTCAGTACCCTGCACAGTCGCCAGGCTCAGTGTGTGCGGGAGCCTCTGTCCTGAGTAACCCGCACAGTCGTCAGGCTCAGTGTGTGCGGGAGCCTCTGTCCTGAGTAACCTGCACGGTCGCCAGGCTCAGTGTGTGCGGGAGCCTCTGTCCTGAGTAACCTGCCCAGTCGCCAGGCTCAGTTTGTGCGGGAGCCTCTGTCCTGAGTAACCCGCACTGTCGCCAGGCTCAGTGTGTGCGGGAGCCTCTGTCCTGAGTAACCCGTATGGTCGCCAGGCTCAGTGTGTGCGGGAGCCTCGGTGCTGAGTAACCCGCACAGTGGTCAGTCTCAGTGTGTGCGGAAGTCTCTGTCCTGAGTAACCCGCACAGTGGTCAGTCTCAGTGTGTGCGGGAGCCTCTGTCCTGAGTAACCGCACAGTCGCCAGGCTCAGTGTGTGCAGGAGCCTCTCTCATATATTGTGAGTCCACAGGAATTTTTTTTTTCTGTTCACGTTGCCCCCCTGACTAGCACAGCGTAGATAACCAATAGCTACTTACCAAATTTCCGGTTAGATTTGATGCTGACTTTCACTCCTTCATGTCGTCAGATGCAGCCTTAATGGCCCATCGCCTGCTCTGAGTTAGCACTGAAGTCCTGGTGTGCTCCTCAGGGCTGCCGCCCTGCCCTCTGAAAGCTAACCTCTGCACAAAACAGTCCTGGCTGTCGCATTTCCCGGCTTCATTGACATATAATTCACATGCCGTGGTCTTTCCCACTCACGGGTTCCAGCTTCTTGTTGTTAGTACGTTCAGCCTCGTGCACCCACTCCCGCGTCTAACTGCAGCGTATTTTAGTCACCCCAGCAGTAACTCCACACTCCTTGGCGTTCACTTTCCATTCCCACCTAGGCCCTCGCAGCCTCTAGATTCGCTGCTTGTGGACGTGTCGGATGAACGAAATCAAGCAGAATGTGGCCTTTTGTCACTGAGTCTTCTCTTTGAACACTTTGTCCTGGAGACCAGCTGTGTCACAGTTTGTACCTTGGCGCGTAACATTCCCCTGTATGGCCCTGACACCTTTCTTTATTGGTTCATCCGTCTGTCAACACAGGAGCGGTTTCTCCTTCCCTGGCGTCACTCTTGGTGTTGTCAGACGGCGCCCTGTGAAGCCCAGGAAACAGGAGAGGGAGATTTCATGCTTGCGGGCGTGACACACACGGAGATGTGTGCCTGGTTTATGAGTGCCCCGTTGCCACACGCCCTGCCCTTCCCCTCACTTGGGCACTCAGACACTGTCCTTTGGCCACCTCTCCTTGTTTCTTCTGTTCTTTTGAGTCATTAGGCATCAAAACTCTCGGTGCTGTGGACAGACAGACTGCCTTCTGAAAACTCTGGATGTGAATACAGTCTCAACACCAGGAGAGCAGGGAAGGACGGGCTGAGCACTTGGGGCCACCACTCTTGCACTCCACTTTCCGGCAGACCACGCGGCGCTCTGAGTACGTCTGGAAGGAAGAGCCTCACAAGTCTTACCTCCTCAACTATAGATGATGACAAAAAAAGTAACCACATTTTGAGAAACAAAAACCTGTATTAAAATTGTAATACTCAATACGCACCTTTAACAGAAGATGAATACAAGCCACGTTTGACTTCTGCAATTGTAAGAGGTGCTCGAAGTGGTCCCATCAGGGTCCCAACACTTCTATTAAAGCAAACTACTGCCTGAGCACCGTGGGTGGCCTGCAGTCTCCCCTGTGCACGTCACACACAGCACCAGGCGTCCCGCCCACAAGTGCATTCCATTGTTAGAGGCTCTGCTGCCTGCTTAGCTTTGGGGCTGAACAAGTATTTGAGGCTGGTTGTAATAAATCTAAAGAAACAATGGCAAATTTTGAGTTGGGTGCAATTTAATAATTCTCCTAGGTATGTATAAACCTTGTGGTTCCTTGGTCCCATGTCTTGGGGTGGAGGTCCTGTCGCCCACTCACGCCTCCATGGTCATTGCGCTTCACAGGGTCCTTGAATTCCACACACCTCTTCAGTCCTGCCTGGTGTCCCTTCTGTGACAGCCATGCTTCCACGTCCTCTGTGACTGCCAGCCTGTCACATGTTAATCTCACTAACACCATCTTTTGAGTGACCATCAAACTACACATCGCCACCATAATTCAGTTCAATTTTGAAAAGTATGCATAGATAATGTTGTCTAAAATGTGTGCATGTTTCCTTGGCCCCTCATGTATTCAACCTCCCTCCCCACTCCCACAGACAGCGGCTGTTTTTACCCCCTCTCAGCGGGGATGGCATGTCAGTCTCCTTTCAAACACTCTTTGGGAAACCTGACCTCTGCTTTAGGAACAATGAAGTAATTTCTCCTCATCTGTTAGCACAGTTCCCATTGAGCCTCAAAAAAAGCAGCATAACTTTGAGCCAAGAAGTTGCTGACTATGCTCACATAATTTGTGACTTAGACACAAACTGTACTCACAAATGAAGTACCTACGGGATTTTATGTCAAAGTTTTGCATCATTCTATGCAGATTTAGTGAATATTTATTTGAAAAATCAACATTTTGTGGCCTATATAGGTAAATACATAAATATGCCCTGCAATAATATTTTTTGATTTTCTAATTCAAACCATTCGTGTCTACCAAATACTTTCCTCCTTTCTCTGATTTTACTCAGAATATTTTTCTGCTCTATGGTGGGCAAATTTTCTAGAATATAGGGAGTTCCCAAGTTACAAACCTCGGACAGACATGCTAGTGCAGCTTATGAATGGAGGCTTTGTCAGGTGACCGGTGTTCCATCCTACATACAAATTCAACTTAAGAACAAACCTAAAGAACGTATCTCGTGTGTAACCCAGAGACAGCCTACAGCTCAGACTGAAAACGAGTGCCTAATCCTCCTCTCTCTGCTATATTCACGCTATCAACTTTCCTCCATGAGAAGGGGAATCTCATTTTGTGCCTTCATTTTCCACATGGAGCATCTGAGTAGGAGAAAGTGCAGGTAAAGCATCAGTACAGACGCCTGCAATTGTCTCAGAATATTATTCTGCACACTGAGAAGCCTCCAGTACGAACACAAGTCTAAAGTTCCTTCACCACCGTGATCGATGTTGACTTAGCCTGGGAAAAACTAATTAAAAATGTTGTGGCAAATGCAAAGGTGGTTGATTTAAACGGCCTAAGGGATTTATCCTCCTGCAACGCCCGTTCCTATAGACTGTTATAGTTTTCGAATCAGTAGCGTTTGTAGAAGCCAAAAAGCGATAGCGTCACTCTCCTTCCCAAACGATGAGACCAGGGTTTGGCGAAGGGGCGCCCTGCCTTAGCAGGCTGGCGCTCACATTTACAGAACTTCCTGTGTTATGTGATTTCCTCCTATTTGTTTGGCGTTCCTTTTTTTTTAATTTTTAGGTAACTAAGGCTAAAACTAGATAGGATATTCTAATTCATGGTGATTACCTAAAATTCATGAGGTCGGGTTTTATTTTCTTTAATCTTTTTTATTCCCCAACTCCTCGCACCAGAATTTCATTTTGGAGTTTATCAGAGCAGAATGCTTTCACCGTGCTCTCCACCCCTGTTTGCTGAGTTCCACAGGCTTTGCCCACAAGTTCTACTTGAGTAAATCGTATTTAGACAACCGTGTATTTCATTTAGGCCTTTTACAATGACTGGGCCAAGGTCAGTTTTATATTCCACTGAAATCGTAAAGTGACACTTGAGATAAACAGAATGTTTACTCTCTCCATGTGAGCTGAGGCTGATATGTAAATTTATCCTTATTCTTCCATCAAATTTGCATTCACCCTCTTAGCCAAACACTACAGGGTTCCAAATCAAACAGCTTTAATGATGGTCAACGCTTTATGACCGATGGCCGTATCAGAGAAAAAGAAACAGCCATTTAGATTAAAATGAAAAGCACAGCGGAACATAACGCTCCTCTCTCGGTTAGTGGTAATTGGATGAACTTTCCAGACAAGAGGTGTTCTGATGCTTAGCCGCTTAACAGTAATTACCACAGTCTTCCAGCTTTGTGTGCGCCTGGTACGTGCCCTTTATCTGCCACAAACACACCACACTCACCTTTCATCATTTTCTCCCCTGTCAAATCGACCAAGTGCCTCTCAATAGATTCTTTATATCAAAAAAGGAAACACAAAGAAATGAGACTATGAGAGGAAGACTCAGTCCTCTCCCCAAATGAGTGACTTCTTGGCCAACTCCAGCAGGAAGGTGACACAAGAAACTAGCGGTTCTCAACCTGTGAGTCATGACCCCTTTGGGGGTCGAATGACCCTTTCACAGGGGTCGCCTAAGACCATCCTGCATATCAGATATTTACATTGCGATTCATAACCGTAGCAAAACTACAGTTATGCAGTAGCAATGAAAACAATTTTATGGTTGGGGGTCACCACAACATGAGGAACTACATTAAAGGGTCGCGGCTTTAGGGAGGTTGAGAACCACTGCAATAAAGAATGACAGTGCCCAACATGGAAAGTTACATTCAAAGCGCTGGTCCTTGTAGGCGTTCGTCTGACGACGAGATTATTCTATTTCCCGTTTGTGGCTAGCTCTACAGGCGGGGATTGCCTCCCCACACCAGCCCCCAGCCAGGGCAGGGAGCCACTCAGCTACTCCAGGGTGAGCTGGCTTCTCTTAGGGAAGAAGCTGAGAGTATCCAAATAGCCTCAGGCTCCATTGGAAGCCTCCACCAGAGGCTTAATTCTCTCTGATGCAGTTAAACAGGGGGAGCCTCTGAGAATGAGAGGGATAAAATTAGTACCTGTGTTTGCTTTCCTTTCTTTTTGAACAAAGGGAGCTATTTCTGTGTTATGAGTTTGCAGAACACAGAGGGGATTAAGCAATGGGACCACACAACTCATTCCTTCTGGGCTGGGGGCTGGGTTGAAACTCGGCCCCAAGCAGAGCCAGAGCCCACGGGTTTTAGCTCCCCCTGGCTCGGGAGGAGCGGGCTCACAGCCTTCTCGTGCTCTGCTTCATTTTGGCACTAAATGCAATGTTACAGCAAGTTCAAAGCACAGGGTCTCAGGGACAGCCCGCACAAAGGAGAAAAAAAGAGGCATTCTCTCAGGGGCTCCCAGATTCTGCTTCCTGTAAGGAATGAAAAATGAAGACTGCAGGCGCTGAGCCTTGCTAGGTTACTGAAGATCTCCCACTTGGAATGTCAGACACATCAGTAAAGACTTGATCCTGCAGCAGCACTAACATAATTCATGCCATTGATACAAGACAAGTGTCTCTGCCCAACTTCAGCGCCTGTCTATGAAGAAGACCAGGAAGAAAAAGAAAGACAGGGAAAGAGAAAGCAAAGAGGCCAGGGGTGTGGGGAGAGGCGAGGACACAGTTTCCTTTTCAGGGTGGCTGTCAAATGGCGATCTAATTGTGGCCGGGCTGCAGGAGAGCAGATAGCTTTTCTGAAGCCTGCAAGTATTTCTGCCATTCACCAGGCCGAAGGATGCCACACACAGTCTGTTTGTTCAACATAAGCAAACAGATTGTAAACTGGCTGATAATTTTCGTACTGACAATGTCATTTACAGCTGTCAGCCTTTCCTCTGCCTTGTTTGCTTTATTCAAATATGAACCAAGTGGACCTCCCTTCCAGTGCTTTCTTCTGCATTAAAATCACATCCATTCCCTTCCAAGCTGTCTTATCTAAAATTCATTGGAGGCCAATCAGTTGGCTGAATGCTTTGTTGTTTCCATGGAGGCAAGAAGTCTAGTGTGGACTTTCGGGGATTAGGAAGTTCCAGGTTTACAGCCCTGGAGTGCTCACTCCTTTCATTTGGCTTCTTTTGACTGCACAGAGGCAGGAAATTTAAATACAGTTTTGTGTCTGAGCGGGGAAGCAGTGCTTTTAAAACGTAATCGTCCTAGGTGGCGGCTCTGACTCCCAGGGCCTGGCCTTACCTCTTCTGGTTGAGTCCTTGGAATGTGCTGCCCTCCTCTGCCCATCAGGACAGCCCCGCTGCAGGCGGCTCTGCTGGGCTGCTGTCTGCTCCAGGCAGCCTGGTTTTGATGCCGCAGCCTGCTTTAAATCTATTTATCTATTGTTAGTGGAGATCGTAGTACTTGCCGTTAATAATTCACACGGCACTGGCTGTCTAGGAGGGCAGGCAGCTGCAGATAGCACTCAGAGGGTGCAAGCTCATTTTCCTTAAAAAACACACAGCAGCAGCAGCCCACTACCCATCTTCCTGCACCTGGCTCCGGCCAGCGGGCACCAGGAGCTTTCCAGAATGCCCTCACCTCCACCTCCACCTCACTTTTTAAGGGTAGCCTTAGTCCAGGGACATTGGTTGTGGGGGAAGGTTGTTGTATCTTGCTATCTTTTTGAGAAAAGAGGGCTCTTTTGGAAATCTGCGATTCCCGCGCTCTCATTCCAGCAAGGAAGATCCTCAATGTCACCTGTCATGTGTTACGCGGTTCATCACCTGAGTCAGAACCTTTAAAACGCACCGTTGCTGCCAGGCATGCTCTGGTTTGCTTTATGACTACAGCAAATTGTTTTAACTCATGTTCTCAATCCTTAAAATGGCATCCTAGTAATCATCCCCCAGTAAATGAGTACTGAGAATAAGTTAGACACTACGCAAATTGATTACAAAGTTTGTGAATATCTAGGAGAATCATCAAATTGCATCCCAACTCAAAATTGTCATTATTTCTTGAGATTTATTGCAACCATCCCTAAAATATTTGTTCACTACCAAAGCTACGTATCTAAGTTTAGGAGAATAGGTGTGAAAATGAGTAATGCCCATGAAGTATTTAACAAGAGTTTGATGTGTTGTCTGATTTCTTGCTAGATGGAATTTGGTAGAGAATAAAAAAAAATTAAATTTTTGGAGGAAAGAGTTGCAGACGAGCTGTGGGAATACACATTCTATCTGTTCAGTAAATATAAGAAGTTATTGTGCACGGGGAAGCTGGTAATTTTTGTGTTATTTACTGTTATGTGAACTAATTTGTTGTAAGGGCTGTGATCTGGTACTATAGAACTGTCTCTAACACAGAATTTTATTAGCAGTCTATGGTCCTGTGGTTATCATGTCTCCGGCAATTTTGGAAGGCCAAGAGTCCCTGGAAGGCCTGAGTCCTCGGTTCTTGTGACTTCAAAGAAGTCCTTCTTATTGAGAGGGAAGACATTTGTTGTTGCTTCTCTTCTTTAAGAGTTTAATTCCACTCTGGTGTGTATGGGAGAAATACGTAGCTGTCAATATCCTGTTATTTTAAGTACTTTTGAAATTATTATCATTTGTAATACTGCTCATTAAAATGAAACTGATTTATTTATTAAATTTCCCATGTAGTTTAGATGCTACAGTCAACCAATCACTAAAATATTTACCTGGCCCCCATCCCTACTATATTAGAAAGTGCAGTTATGCACCCTTTTTGTTCAATTCCAAAAAACAAGACGCTCTGAATACTGCAATCTTAGTTGGTGGCTAAAACTGGCATAAGCAGAGCTGAGAATATGTAAATTCTTTGTTTATTCTGCATGAATTTGCTGCAGAAGTATTTGTGTTTGATCATGGGATTGCCCACGTAGACCTCACTGGGTTATGTTATTAAACACATGGAATATTCTTCCTCTTACCTTTTAAAATTCTTAAATTGCTGAATTCTGAAATGCATTTGTACCCAAGGGGCACTGTAGTGCGCACCTGCACAGGTGTGTTTCCTGGACTCTGTGGGAAGCACGTTAACACTCACACAAACCCCAAGGATAAAAATGTGTAGCTGTGCGCAGAAAAAAAGAGAAAAGCTGTAATTAGACAAACCACATATTACCCTGCTTATATACAAGAATATAGAAAGGAATTTAAAAAATAAGCTATTGCTATAATGGTTGATGTGGCCAGAGAGCTCTCAGCCCAGATTGGGTGTCTGACGCGCCACGGGAGCAGGGAAGACACAGGGGAGAGCAGTGAAGGAAGTGGCTCCAGGCAGGAATGGCGGTGCGACCTGAACCAACTGTGCACGGATTGTCATACAGTGACGGCGACTCTTTCACAAGTTGAAGGTACAGTGAAACGAGGTCTTTAAAGGTCAGTAAAACCTCAAATGGAGCACCAAAGAAACCAAAGCAGCCACAGAGAAAAGGAGAATCCAGTTTGATGATTCTGTTCCTTTCCCCTTCAGGTGGCTGAAGCTGAAGTGAGGAGACAGAAGCGCAACAAGAAGGGAAATCAGATCATCCGGGAGAACAAAGAGACGTGGATGGAGGAGAAACAAGAGGAGAGAAAGGAATCATGCCTGTAAACCAGGTTCAAGAGTAACTTACTGAACACACCAAACTGCAGGGTCCTGGGCACATTTTTTAATCTGTGTATGCCTCAGTTTATTCATCTATAAAATGGGAGCAATGCAGGATCCATCTCCCTGGATTGCCAGAAAGCATAAACTGAGTCCAGAGTAAGCCTGTAATGCACTCAGCAGACATTGACCACGTTGACTATCGGGATGCTTACTGCTGCTATTTCTGCCGTGTGACAGGGCTGGAGCACTAAGACCCTCACAGCACTGTCCCTGTTTTCCTTCTCAATGCTCTGAGGTAGATACTCACATTATTCCCATTTCACAGATGGGAAAATGATGGCTGAGAGAGCTTAACTAACACAAGACAACTATGTAGGCCTTGCCTAGAATAAGAACACACCCAGAATTACAGTGATAAAGGGTGAAGGCTTCAGGGAGGCCTGAGCCAAAATAACTACAAGAGGGGGCTGGGATTACCTTCGGGTTGGTCGCCCAGGGAGCAATGGAGAAGCCGCATGAGGGGCAGGTGGGCAGGTAAGCTGGGCAGGCCCCTTCCTCCTCCAGTGCCGAGCAATCCCCCGTGGGACATCCGCTGGATGAGTGGTGCAGCAGCTCCCTCCCATCCTCGGGGGGCTCCAAGGCCCCCAGTGGGTTCTGGAACCACAGACAGCACTGTGCCCCACGTACACTGTGATTTGGGGGTCTGATAACTGAGTCCGCTACCGAGCGGCTAAAGGATGGTAACCCTCACAGCATGCAGACGCTGGATAACAGGATGGTTCACGTCCTGGGCAAGAAGACGTGGGACAGGGCAGAATTTCATCTGCTGCTCAGAAAGGTGCACAATTTAAAACTCACAAATTGTTTAGCTCTGGAATTTTCCTTTTAATATTTTCAGACCATAGTTGACTATGGGTAACTGAAATGATAAAAAGTGAAATCATGGGTAGCAGGGGACTGTGGCTGCACCTAACAAATGGCTCTCTGGAAAAAAAGGGGGGCGGCACATGTGTGTGTGTTCACATGTTTGTTGTAGATGCATAGAAGGAAGCATGAGGAGGGCCCTTGGCCTTGGCCTTGGCGATAATTACTTTGGATTTGACATCAAAAACACTGACTATAAAAGCCAAAAATAAACAAATAGAACGACATCAAACTGAAAAGCTCCCGTGCTGCTAAGGAAACAGTGAAATGAAGAGACGACAGACAGGGTGGGAGGAAATAACTGTGAATTTACATCTGATGAGGGGTTAACATCCGCAACGTACAAGGAACTCACCCAATTTAACAGCAAAACACTCAATAACCTGATTTGAACAAACAACAACAAAAGGAAACGAGCCAAGGACCTGAGTAGATATTTTTCCAAAGAAGACAAAAAGCCAACAGGTTTACAAAAAGGGGCTCAACATCATTAACCATTAGAGAAATGGAAACCAAAACCATGATGAGTTACCCCCTCACCTCTCTTAGGACAGCTATTATCAAAAAGACCAGAAATGGCGAGTGACAGTGAGATTGTGGGGGAAAGAGGACTCCTGTGCACTGCTGGTGGGAAAATGGATTGTGTGGCATTCCAAAAACAGTATGGAGGTTCCTTGCAAAATTAAAAGTGAAATTGATGCATGATCCAGGACTCCCACCTTCTGGGAGTATATCCAGAGGAAATGAAATCAGAAACATAACGACACAGCTGCCTCTGCAGACGCATTGCGGCGTCACTCACAGTAAACGATGGAGGCAGCCCGAGTGTCCACAGACAGCAGACAGGGGACAGAGGCACAGTACATTCCGTGCATGTGGAGAGAGAGAGAAGGGAGTAGTATGCAGCCAGAAAAAGGTGGAAATCCTGCCCTTTGTGACAATATGGGTGAACCTGGAGGATCTTTTGCCAAGTGAAGCCAAACACGGAAGGCGGGTCCTGCCTGACCCCACGTGTGCATAGAATCTAAAGTGTGTTGATCTTAGAGAAGCAAATACTGAAGGTATGGTTGCTGGTGGCTGGGAGGTGGGAAAATGGGAGATGTTGGTCCAAGGGCACAAACTTTCAGTTATAAAGTGAGTGAGTTCTGGAGATGTGATGCGCAGCGTGACGACTGCGGTTAAGAATACGGTATTGTTTACTTGAAACGTGATGAGAGCAGATTGTGTCCTCACCACACACACACACACACACAAGTGGCAACCACAGGTGGTGATGCACATGTCTGTTAATTCGACCACGGTAATCATTACACAATATACCTTAAATAATTGTAAATTGTACGTCCGATAAGGGGTATCGAATCATCACACCATATACCTTAAAATATAACATATATAAGATTTTGCCAAACTTTAATATTCATAAGCAACACATGGCTGTGAATTTTGCAAATCAGACTAGAGATGAAATGCGGGTTACTCTAAGATTCAGCACAGGAATTGCTCACCTGGAGTGTAGTTCCAACTTGAGTGCTGGGGTTTTATGACGCTAACTAATAAAAGTGAAACCATTATAACAATTAAACAGTTAAACATAATTGTATCATACGAAGGAACTTCTTTCTTCATCACTGGTGTGAAAGGCTTCTCTGCTGGAGAGCAGTTTTCCAATATTGGGAAATACTCCCCTAAGTGTCTGTGCTTTCACGATATAATGGCTAGAAAGGCATCATGCCTTTATATTTAATCTGCCATATTAATATTTTATCTACCCCTCTCTTAAGTCGAGATAGTCTGTAAAACAGAAAATCAAGCTTTAATTTGTAGCATTTTCCAGTTTCCATGGTACAAATCTTCTCATTACTGCTGAATTCAAGCTCTCAAAGCCAGGCCCCTGAACACAGACTGGGGAGATGCCAGGCCTGTGTCCCAGTCCACAGGTCTCCCGGGGGAGGGAGCACATGGAGCACTGAATTTTAAAGATCATGTAACTTTTCCTAGGCAGAAATGAAAAAAAGAGGGCATTCTTTGCAAAAGACACACTTAAATCAAGGTGAAAATTAGAAAAACCATTTTGACATAGAGAGGCAGGGCAGAGCTGCCAGAGAAGGTGAAGAAAGACCACATAGGAGTTTGGGAAAGAAATTCAGACTCACCTTCCATGACTCTAAATGCGTTTCCTAGCCAAAGAATTTTCCCATTTTCTCTCAGTAAAGATTTTATTTCCTTTTGTTTTTGTTTGGTGGAAGATAATCTTCATGTTTGCATTGTTTTGTTTGGTGGATAAGTTGGGAGGAATTACGAACGCCAGTGCTGCAGGGAACGAGATCACACCAGGCTGTGTAAGAAAGACACCAGCTCCCGCAGGCCTGGGTCAGGCCGACTTGTGGCCACCTGTGTCCCCAACACCTTAAGAGGGGCTGGCACAGAGGGGGTACTTGGACTGATGGAGCAGGAGGGAGGGAGGGAGCTCACACCAGTGAGACAGCCTTGGGTAAAGTGCCCTGTGCTGTATGTGGAAGTTAAGAAAAAGCAAATAGCTTGTCTGCTTAAACCAGTTCTGATGGGAAGTTACAAGTATCAATTGCAATTCAACATTTTACAGGAATCATATATGTAGTATTGAAGTAATGTGGATGACTTAAGAGGTTTTGTTTTTTTTTAATCCAGATCACATTTTATTTTTAAAGTATTTACAAAATTCCAACATTACCTTCATTTTTGGTCCCTGCTTTTCAAGGAGTTATCTGCATGTATTGGAAGCATTTCTGGAAACTCCTAATTAAGAAATGCTTCTCAGGAGTCTACTTGGGGAATAATTTTATAACTACTCCACTAGGTATATACCCAGAAGACCAAAAATCACATTATAACAAAGATGTTTGTACCAGAATGTTTATTGCATCCCAATTCACAATTGCTAAGTCATGGAAAAAGCCCAAGTTCCCATCAATCCACAAATGGATTAATAAATTGTGGTATATGTACATCATGGAATATTATGCAACCTTAAAGAAAGATGGAGACTTTACCTCTTTCATGTTTACGTTGATGGAGCTGGAACATATTCTTCTTAGTAAAGTATCTCAGGAATGGAAGAAAAAGTATCCAATGTACTCAGCCCTACTATGAAACTAATTTATGGCTTTCATATGAAAGCAATAACCCAGTTACAAACTAAGAATACGGGGAAGGGGGAAAGGGAGGGGAGGGAGGGGGAAGGATGGGCAGTGGGAGGGTGATTGGTGGGATTACACCTGTGGTGCATCTTACAAGGATACATGTGAAACTTAGTAAATGTAGAATATGATTGTCTTAGCATAATAACTAGGAAGATGCCAGGAAGGCTATGTTAACCAGTGTGATGAAAATGTGTCAGACTGTTTATAAAGCCAGTGTATGGTGCCCTGTAATCGCATTAATGTACACAGCTATGGTTTAGTACTAATAAAAAAAAATTGAAAGGAGGAAAAAAAATTACATGTTTTCTTTCCTTCAGGTCAGGAGCCGTGGGAAAAAGTTCCTGAACTATGGAATTAACAGTGAATTCAGTACTTAAAGCCTACTAATAACAGCAAACTTCCTTGTCTGAGTGCTATCTATGACTAAGTATTAAAGTACTGAGCCTCTGGGTGATAAGTTGGTGTCTAGAGGTGACCGTGTATGAACAGGACCCAGTTAATCATTACAGGCTTCTAGGCTAATCGAGCAGGGCCCTGACTTCAGGGCGGGGGAGGATTGGTGGAGTTCTACCTAATACTTGGCAGGAATGGAGCCTCACTGTTTTTTTTCTGAAGCTACTAAAAGATAGGCCCCTTGCCTTTATCGCTTTTTATTCTTCTGTTTTTTAAATTGATGAGATTGCCTTTATCGCTTTTTATTCTTCTGTTTCTTTTAAATTGATGAGATGGTGATTTGGTTGTGGTGACCGTTTCCAGGCCTGTGGGAGCTAAGCCAGCGTCCAAGTCTGGACGAGGGGTGGGGAGGGCTGGGCTGGGAGATGTCCGGTTTTGCGATGTGATGCAATGGTTTGATTTGCTGAGTCACAGTTCCTAATTTTCCTGGAATCCAGGAAACATGACCTGGATTACCCCCTTTATATTTAGATTCAAGGGATGAACATTTAAAGATCACCTGTTAGGTAATCCCCTTCCTTACACTGAAATCTCTGAAACAAGGTGTACCATTTTGTGAAAGCTTTTGTCAAAGTTTAAACACACACAAAAGTGAACATGACTTTTCACAAATCAAACATATCATAGCCAGCACCCATATCAGGAACCAGAACACAACCAGCTCCTGGGAAGCGCCAAGCTATGTTCCCATGAGACCATCTCACCCTTCCTGAGTCTCCAACTATCCAGCGTAATTCAGTTTGCACTCTAAATAGTATTTCCTCCTCGTGCTTGGCTTCTTCATCTTCATAAGATTCCACCCCGTTCTGTGCTCAGCCGTAGCTCACTCTTTTTCAAGGCTGTGTAATCTTACTGTGTATCATTTATACCTTCAGAATATTTGACAGAGGTGTTTACATCACACCCCAACCTGTTCAGACTCCCAGTCATTGTTTTGAATCCTCTTTTTATTAAATCCAGTTATTCTAATGACTTTCGAGTGATTCCTCACTTCCTCCTCCTTCCTTCCCATCAGAATCGTGTCACCAGCACGGCCAAGAGCATGGAGCTGGACATCCACCCCCACCCTCCACTGCAATCCCCTCCCCAGGCCTGGAAGACTGCCCTGGCGTGGCCCTTTCCTGCCATCTGTTTACCGTGCTTTGAAGAGTGTGATCTACTCTTCCTTTCTGGAACTGCATCAGCATTTTTGTGCCTGTGCAGACTCGGTTCAAGAATGTCCTCAGAGTAGAAGTTCTCCTCCCTCCATCCATACAGTTTTCAGAAACTCCTAACCCATTCCTGAAGGCCCTGCTCATGTGACGTGCACCCAGCTACCATCCCAATGTTGCTTGGTTTCATAGTTGGCTCTGTTAGGGTGTGTGGTGCCCTCTTGACACAATTGCATTACAAATGCAAACATTGTAACCTATTTCTTTTCTTTCCCTTTCTTTTCTTTTCTTCCTTCCTTTCATTTTCTTTTCTTTTCTTTCTTTCTTTTTTATTTTGAGACAGAGCCTTACTATGTTGCCCTCCGTAGAGTACCAGGGCATCATAGCTCACAGCAACCTCCGATTCTGGGGCTTAAACAATTCTCTTGCCTCAGCCTCCTCCCAAGTAGCTGGGACTACAGGCACCTGCCACAACACCCGGCTATTTTTTTGTTGTAGTTGTCACTGTTGTCTGGCAGGCCCAGGCTGGATTTGAATCCGCCAGCACCAATGTATGTGGCTGGCATCCTAGCTGCTGAGCTATAGGCCCCGAGCCTTTAACCTATTTCTTTCTCAAATTAACCTGAAAAAATGAAACAACATCCCCCCAAAACCAAAGTCAGCTCAATAAGGACCCGGCCCTCACCCCCCTTGCTGTTCCCTGAGTACCGGGCGCTGAGACTCTCAGGACTCCCAGCCTCTGGCATTTGCTTGGGTGTCTGCTCAGGGGCAGAAACTTGCATGTCTTATAGCCCATCATTCTGGCTCTTCCTTAAATTTCCTGGTTGCTCTCCGCCTCTTTTCCAGAACAATGCCTGCGGGACAGAGTACCTTTCAAGGGCTGTGGGTCACAGAGTGATAAGTAGGGAGTCAAGGACTGCTGCGATGACCAGGTGGACGAGAGGCACGTCCAGGCTTGTTTTCCTCTGAAAGCTTTCTTCGTGCTTTCTCGGGATTGTTCTCTGGGAGGAATGAAGAACACGGCGCTGGTGAGTGGCTGAACATCTGCAACGGCTCACTGTGCTTGGCGCCGGCCACAGAGAAGAGGAGGAAGGACGTGTGGAGGAGAGGAGGGAGAGCAGCACGGACTCTGCGGCCTCCCTTCTCTGCATCTGCGCGACAGCCCCTGCTCTGAGAGTCCTGTCGTCATTACGCTGGAACAGCACAGTTACCTTGCTGTCCATCATTCCTAGCACTTAGCATGATAGAAAAACTTCTTCTGACTTATGAATGTGTATAACAAGCCTTAGAGTGGCAGAAAATTTCAATTACCTGGACTTATACATTCAATGATTGGCCTTTTCTAAAAGTAATATTGATTACACAAAATCAGAACCACCCTGAAAAATCTACTCTTGGTCATATTGTTACTGGCCGTAGAACTAATATCGCCTATTGATTGATTAGGCTTTTCTCCATGGGTAAAAAAAGTTTAACAAGAAGGTCCCAGGAGGAAATCAGAGTTTAAGAAGAAATTAGTTAATCTGCTTGAAATCCAGCAATGTTCTAAGAACAATTTCATGCGGAGAAGAGAACAGAGACCCTGCGTTCCAGCTGGAAAGAGGCAGAATTGTCTTGTTATAGCAACGACACATCAGCTGTGAGCGCAGCGCTTCCCGGGGCCTGTGACCTCAAGACCACCACCTTAAAAAAAGTAAGTTCTATGAAAATAAAAGTACTCAAGAGTTGGCTGGGATGTCTACTGCATTTTAAACAGCTAATTTGTATTCCTTGTCCCCTAAAAGACCAGCTCAAAAGCAGTGAACAGCATAAAGCAAAAGGCCGCTGAAAAAAGAACAGGTCTTGAAATGATCAATGTAATGTTTGGTGTCAGCAGCTGGAATGTTTTTGCAGTGTTACTGTCTTGGCCTACTGACAGCAGGATTTAATGGCCTGGTTGCTCTATGGGTTGACATGGCAACCGTGGAAAATGCCATAAATATCTGAGTGTGGACGTGAATGGTGTGTTTGCATTGCGTGTGGTGCATTGTGTGACATGTGGTGGCTGTTGTCCCATCCAGTTGGAAACGTCTGGAATTGACAGCCATTTTTTAGAATCATTTGGGCTAAAACAACTCTCCTGACAAACACTTTACTGCAAGTCCAGAGCTGAGCATTTTTGTGTATATTTGAGAAATTGAATTCAGAGCTTAATGGGCCATAGGGCCTTACTGCCGTCTGCCACGCACCACCAGCCACTCTCCGTTCCAGCATTGAGACAAGGTGAGATTTTTTTCCATAGTCAACACAGCAGCAAACAATTAGGATATTTATTCTAAATAGAATCTAGTATTTCCCTAGGTTTACTGAAACTCAAATCCTAGAATTGGAAAGATTTTTGAAATAACTTCTGGTCCAATTATTTTATTTCTGAGACAAAGCAATAAAGTTTAACGTATTTCCTTCATGCTCCACGTTTTCCGAGGAAAGTGATGACGTACATCCTCCCTGTGCTTAGCGGATTGGTGTGCATTCAAAGAAATGTGAAGCCATGTTTTGAAAGGAAAATTAGAACAGAAAGCTGGTTATGTTGTATTGAATGCCAAGCCTCTAATAATTGCCAGAAAAACTTACAAAAAAAGATATTTATAAGACCCTTTCTAATCAAACAAAGCACCACCTCAGTGGATCTTTCTAGTGCCTAAAAATAAAAATTAGGGTAGAATATCAAACAGCACATAGGACCTGGGCTGGGTGATTTCTAAGGTGGCTCCTGCAGAGTAGGGACTGGCTTACACGGGATAGAATTTGTAACGTGATAGCTTTGGATCGGTAGGCACAGCAAGGCCGAGGTCTTAAAGCTGGTCTTGCTAAGGAAGCAATCTGCCTTAACGAGTAAATTGTTCAGCTTGTTTGTGGCTCTGTCTTCAAATTGTTCAGCTTGCTTGTGGCTCTGACATCAAAATGAACAGGATAAAAAATACATTTCTTCCAGAAATGTGTAACCCTATAATAAGCAGCTTGGTCTTGGCATCACTTAACACATTTAACACGTGGTTTAAGGCATGGAGGCAGGAAAGAGTTACTAGTTTCAGTATGGCTTAACACTGGGTAAAAAGGTTATGTTGATTTCCATTTTCAGTGGTGTCGAGCCAGTGATTTATCCTCTCAGGCTCATGTTATCCCATGCACTTATCTGTTCATCTACCCTTCCACTGACCGCACTTAGCGCAGAGAGCCCAGACAGCCCTTGTCCCACTGGCTCAACATATAATAGTTTGACTTGACAGTGGTGCATAAGCAATGCTCACTCCATAGAGACTATACTTCAAATTATGAATTTAGACCTTTTTCCAGGCTCGTACTATAGCTTATGATATGCTCTTACAGTGCTGGGTGTGGCTGTAGCTCCCGGTCAGCCCATAATCATGAGGGCAGCAACCAGCACCCCAAGTGTACTGTGTGGCCAGGTGACTCTACCAGCTGTGGGCTTCTGCGTGCATTCTGAGCACACTGCAGGCAGGCAGGCGAGGCTTTGGTGTCCAGCAGATTAAGTGCTTTTCACGTGTGATTTCTATGTTAAACTCGAGTTTCAAGAAGCCAAGACATGCTCAGGTAACCACAAGTGATTTTTATTTATGTATTTATTTATTTTGAGACAGAGTCTCACTATGTCACCCTGGTATAGTGCCGCGACGTCACAGCTCACAGCAACCTCAAACTCTTGGGCTTAAGCAATTCTCTTGCCTCAGCCTCCCAAGATTTTTATTTTTGACTCGACATTCAATGAAACAGGTGATCATTGTTATTGTCAGTGCCCCCTGAGATCTTAGAAAGCATGAGAAACTATCTCGGCAGGCAAAAGCCAGGCCTCAGGAAGACAAAGAACTTTTTTTTTTTTTACCTTAGTCTGAGCTCTGTAGGTGCTCTCGTGATCCTACCGTCACTGTCCGAGGCGAGGGGAGCCATCTCAGCGCTAAAAGGACTGGCAATCAGTCGCAGTCCAATATGGAACCCCCTGGCTGCTCCAGTTCTAACATCAGGCCTACACATCCACCAGCTCGCACACAATGCTGCCCTCACTCAGGGCCCGGATCCAGGTGTATATCGCTGGGTGTCTGCAAACTCCCAGCACAGGCAGCTGTGACTCATGAAACATAACACGGATCACAGTGTAATATGCAATAAATTACCTGCAGTGACTGATGTGAGAGCCTCTTGGAGATTATAGACCCTCAAAGACTCATGAACTTCCCAAGGTGAACGTATGCCAGGTAACAGAACGATAAAATGTTCAAATTTTTCAATTACTTGCCTTTTGTAAGGATAAAATCTCAGGGAGCCTTACTTCCATTAGTTGAAACCCAAATCTTCACTAGAGTCACACTTAGCTCTTTTTGCTAAAATTATTTTATTACTTTTAAAAATCTTATTATATTCAAAGCAATCACAGAGATGATCTAAATTAACAGACAGGAATGATCAGAATTGAAGCAGGACCTTCTTTAAAGCTTAGTCTTTTTTTTTTTTTCTTTCTTTCTTTTACTTTAATCTTGCTTTTGCAGAAGAAGCAAAATATTGTCAGTGGAGAATAGACAAATTTGTCACATCTTAATTTGATGGTAAAGAATTGCCTTCCATCATTGACCTTTATTTCTTTGTCTTGGGATCAAGTTGTAACAATGGAGCCTGTTTTAACCTGACGTCTGAGAGAAAAGGGTTTAACCTTGTTGAAGGTAACAAACCTCGTCCTCCCCAGGCCCACCAGGTATTGACGTGTTTGGTTTAGAGACCCATTCATCACAGCGCCGTGAGCAGTCATCAGTCACACTGAGACGGGCCTTCATCTCCCAGACTTCCAATTTACCTTGCTCAAAGCTCAGAATTTGCCCTGAAAAGGTGAAAACCTGTCTTTGGTCTTCCATATATAACAAATGCCGTCCCTTTTACCTATTTGTCCGTGTTGTACGGACACAATGCTTTCTGTGTGAACTGCTCTTGTGGAATATCTTTCTTCTGGGAGAACAAGTTTTCAGGACATTCTCTGACTTCCGTGACTTCCGTGACATCCTGAGTGACACTGTTATGCAAAAGATAAACATAAATTATGGGTAAAGGGGTCACAAATGAAGTACTCAAATGTAAAAATGAAATACACTGGAAGCAATGGTGCCCCAGGACAACAAGCATACCTGTGTCCAGAACTTGGTTCCAGTGCTGTCCCCAATAAAAGGGACAAGGGCTCCTGAGAGACACACGGACACTCAGCCTGGGCAGAAAACATACACAAAGAGCTGGTGGTGACTGGTGCTCAGAACAAAATAAAGCACAAAGTGATGAAGGGACATCAACGCTGCACCAGGGCCAACTGAGAGTGCTGCCGCTGGCCAGAGCTGGAGCAAAGTGAACAGGGTAAAAAATACAATTGTGGGCAGTGCCTGTGGCTCAGTGAGTAGGGCACCGGCCCCATATACTGAGGGAGGCCGGTTCAAACCTGGCCCCGGCCAAACTGCAACAACAACAACAACAAACAACAACAAAAATAGCCGGGCATCGTGGCGGGCACCTATAGTCCCAGCTACTCGGGAGGCTGAGGCAGGAGAATCACCTAAGCCCAGGAGCTGGAGGTTGCTGTGAGCTGTGATGTCACAGAACTCTACAGAGGATGACAAAGGGAGACTCTGTCTCTTTCAAAGAAAAAAAAACAAAAACAAACAAACAAAAAATACAATTGTATCAGATCACAACCTAGAATAAAAAATACATATCCATAATTCCACGTTCACATCAAATAATAAAGTAAATTTTGAAATGAGATAGGAGAGATAAATATTTCATGCAAAAAAACCCCAAATAATTTATGTAGCAAGTCTGGCCTCCAGCAGGTGAAGCTTCCCTCCCGATTCCTCAGGTCTGGGCTGCACACGGCGACTTTCCTTCCGAGAATCAGTGTACAGAGTGGGACTGGAGCAACTTTACAGCGGAGACACCCAACCGGCACCTCAGCCTGGCGATCACCCCTCTATCAAACCCCAAATTTGAAATGCTCCAACATCTGAAAGTTTGTGAATGTTCACATGATAGCTCAAATGGAAAATTCTACACCTGACGTCATGTGGCAAGCCACCGTCAAAATGCAGCTGAAACTTTGTTTCGTGTAGAACGTTATTAAAAATATGGTGTAAAATTATCTTCAGTCTATGTGATTAAGTATGGCTGAAACATGAACAAATTGTGTCTTTAGTCTTGGGTCTCACCTCCAAGATATATCATTATGTATATGCACATATATCAAAATTTTAAAAAATCTGAAATCTGAGGGCGGTGTCTGTGGCTCAGAGGAGTAGGGTGCTGGCCCCATATGCTAGAGATGGTGGATTCAAACCAAACCCTGGCCAAAAACCGCAAAAGAAAAAAAAAATCTGAAACAGTTCTGGTCCCAAGCATGTCAGATAAGGGATACTCAAGTTATAGTACCCTTGCTGTGATGTGAGGAGAATGACGCGTCACGCCTGTGGTCTTCCTCCCCAAACCCAAAACACCAGTATAATCCTGAGCAAAATACTAAGCAAATCCAAAATGCGGGGGCCATTCAACAAAATGCCCAACCAGCAGTCCTCAAAACTGTCAAGGTCATCAAAAACAAAGTAAGTCTAAGAAAGTGTCACAGCCGAGTGAACCTGAGGAGACTTGACCTCATATGTGGAACCCGGATGGGATCCTGGAGCAGGAAAACGACATTAGGTGAAAATTAAAGAAATCTGAATGAAACTTGAGTGTTAGTTAATAATAACATATTAATATTGGTTTGTTAATTGCTATAAATATACCATGTTACGATATTTATAATAGGAAACAAACAACAGATGGTGCAATGGGAACTCTCTGTACTATCTTTAAATGTTTTCTGAAATCTAAAACAATGCTAAGAGAAAACATTTATTTTAAAAATACACTAATAAGAAAGATTTTTTAAAATCACGTGTTATGTATGACTTTTTTTCTAACCTCTGCTATTCTTCACACTATTTTCTACTCTTCGAGCAGTGCACACTGAAGTCAGCAGAGTTCCCAGTTGGGGCTTTAAAGCAACATTGGGACCGGTTGTTCTTTGCTCTTTTGTGTTAACCAGTGCTGGAACCAAGCAAAAATAACTTATCGACTTGCTCTAGAAAAACTTGCTTCTCAAAAGAAAGACAGTAAGTCATCTAAAACCAGTATCTTACTTGTCAAGATTTGCTTCAAGGCCCTTGCCCTTCTGGGCATGTCTGTGACTGCAGACGCCGTGACCGTCAGTGCGAGAAGAACAGTCCCCCCTACACTGGTCTTCCTACCAGGGTACAAGGTGGACTCCCATTCCTCCTCTCCAGGAGTCCCTTGCTCACTGACCTAGAGCTGTTAAGGCATAAATTCTGCCCAGTCCCAATCTGCTCCCCACCTTGCAAAACCTATCTCAAAAATTACCCTGTCCAGACTCTGACTCTGTCATTCCTGTAGACTACCCAGTCCTCAGCAGCGCAGTGTCTCCCCCGCTGCCAGGGTCTAACAGACTTAGTTTTGTCTCATCAGCAGGTTTTTCTGAGGTTTTTTGGGAAGCAACAGTCAGCAGTAGTAAAAGACTGGAGCAAGAGAACTTAGCCTTGTCTTTTAAAAGTGTCTTGGCATTTTCCACTTAGCATAATCTCATTTCAGGTAAATGGTTGAAGCAAAATCCACCTCCTGGAAGGGCAGTGTCTAATCCTCCCACTTCTGCCATGATGGCCCCTGCAGTGGTTTGGGCTCAGGTGCTGCAGCGGTGGCCAGGAGTCCTACATCTGACCCTCTAGACTCCGGCTGCCTCTGCCGTGAGGGAGCCCTGGGAGTGTGTCTGCTGACAGCTTCATGGTCAATTCTCCTGTCAACCCAGCTGAATGGTCCCACCCTCTTACACCACAGAAATTACCTACGCTCTGGCTTTAACTGCCAATCTGCTATGCAGCTGAGGTTTTAACCCTGACTAGAAGGTATGCTGCTCCGGCACATGGAGCTGCCCCCCAGACATGACAGCCGGCACCTGCAGCTGCCTTCTACACCGCACAGTGGCCTTCCACACCGCACAGTGGCCTTCCACACCGCACAGCAACCTTCCACACCGCACAGCAGCCTTCCACACCGCACAGCAGCCTTCCAAACTGCACAGCAACCTTCCACACTTCACAGAGGCCTTCCACACCACACAGCAGCCTTCCAAACTGCACAGCAACCTTCCACACTTCACAGAGGCCTTCCACACTGCACAGCAGCCTTCCACACCGCACAGCAGCCTTCCACACCACACAGCAGCCTTCCAAACTGCACAGCAACCTTCCACACTTCACAGCAGTCTTCCACACCACACAGCAACTGGGGCAGGTTCTGGGGCTGACCAAGGCCTTACTTTAACAGTCAAGCCATCTTGCTGCTGTCAATCAGCCCTGGCTGCACTTCGTGAGCTCAGGGGACCCTCTGAGTACTCTCCAGCCAGGGTTTCAAGTTTTTAGTTTTCTTCTTTTTTTAATTTTTTTAATTAAATCATAGCTGTGTACATTATTATTATTATTATTTGAGACAGGTTCTCACTTAGTTGCCCTTGGTAGAGTGCTGTCGCATCACAGCTCATAGCAACCTCAAATTCTTGGTCTTAAGAGATTCTCTTGCCTCAGTCTCCCAAGCAGCTGGGACTACAGGTGCCTGCCACAATGCCTGGAAATTTTTTTGTTGTTGTCATCATTGTTTGGCAGGCCCGGCTGGATTCAAACCCACCAGCCCCAGTGAATGTGGCTGGCACCCTAACCACTGAGCTACAGGGGCCAAGCCAGTTTTTAGTTTTCTTAATTCCTCCCCCACACAAGATTTCAGTCCAGATAGGGGGATCAAGTCACCAGTTCTCGAAACTCTGTGCCCCCTACACTGGTCCTCCCAGTAAGGCACAAGGTGGGTTCCCTTCCTCTGTGCAGGCATCCCCTGATCACAGACTGCTCTTCCTGCAGTGATGGTCACAGTGTCTGTAGACACAGGGATGTACCACTCAGCTGCCCCTCAAAGAAGGCCACTGGTGTCGAGGGCTGTGGTTGACTTCCGCTGGGTCAGGCACTACCTTGGAGCCATGAGACTCTTTTTGGGTGGCACGTGGCCAGTGACAGAGCAAGACAGTGGTACAAGGACAGGGCCATTTCCTGGCAGCCTGAGGCACTCTTTTCTGGGACTGTGCTTGATCTGAGCTTCCTCGGTCCTTCCTTTCACTCAGCATGAAAGGCTGCCATTCCCACATCAGGGTGTCAGGGTCTCCCTGCCAAGTCCAGCTTCTCCTCCATCCTGCCTCTACAGGAGCTGATTGAGCAAGTCTCTCGCTCTGTTACTAACTTCTTGGCCTCTGCTTCCTACGCAAACTCAGTTCCAGTCTGCGGGGCATGACCATGTGTGGCTGGGGTGGATGTGATCTATGAGAGGGCAGATAGAAAGTCCATGTCACATTCACACTCAAGGGTATACAGCTGGCCCTCTTGAGGAAAAAGCGTCCATGCTGGAGACATTCCTTGGCCCTCCAGACACACCACCTGCTTTCTCCACCTGCTCAGCCTGCAGGTGGAGAGCAGGTGAGACTTCTGGCTCACAGTGGGGCTCAGCCTGTGGGAGCCACTAGAGAAGACGGGAGGTGAGCCAGAGTGGTCCCCATCTCTCTCTCCACGGGGTTGTCATGGCTGGGCTGTGTTCCTGTGCTGTTGGCTGCAGCACTTACTGCTAAGTGCTGGCACTTTCTTGGGGTTCCAGTAACCCCCTCCTCCCCTCAGCACATCAGACACATGTTGTTAACAGCTACCTGCTATGGCGGCCCCAGGGGACTGTGCGGTCCCTGTCATTGCCAGACATTTTTGCCACACCTTGTACATGATTAAGTGTGCCAGCCAGGGCCCTGACAGACTCAAACAGAGCCCAAACACAATTTTGTTGAGCTATCTAAATTCACTTAGCACAGGTCATTAATTTTGTCAATCAAATTCTAATTCATTAGCCTTAAGGATTCTAATATATTTCAAATAGTAAGAAGGAAAAAATATAAATACTGTAAAAGCAGATTTTTATCTCAATAAATGTGCTGATATAACTGCTGAAATGAAATAAAAGCTACTTGGAGCTATTTTTACCTTTTGCCAGAAGAAGTAGAATAGCCCCTGGCTCAAGCGTTGAGTGTGGACTGGGCACTGCTTTTGAGCAAGAGCTATAGCCGATCACGTTGGAGCTTAGTAAAGTTCAACATCCTATGTGGAATAAGGGGTACTGTCTGGACCACATATCCTTAGAATTTCTAGATGATATCTTCTGGTGAGTGTAATTGTTTTCCATCCTTGAGCAAGTATCTCTACCCCAAATGGGCTTCCAATTTCTCCCATACATTGAGAGGTGAAGTAACCAAGTCTTTTAGAACAGTGTTTCTGGAACTCTTTGTTTTCTTTGTCTTTTTATGATTTCTTTGAAAAGTTAGGAAAGCTATAAACATTCTCCTGAGACACAATATGAATACAAGCACACTCACAAAGTAGAGCAATGGTTGTGTGTGCGTGGGCACAAATATCATTTTTAACTGAATTTGAGCTTCAAAAAAATCTGTTCTTATTCCACGGATCAGTAAAACCCAGTCTCAAGCTTTCAAATGATTCTCAAATTGTTGTACAATGTTTTTGTAGGGTTTTTTTTTAAATTTCAAATTAATACGAGGGTACACATGATTAGGGTTCGCTGTTTTCATTTCTACGGTAATGCTCAAGTTGCAGCTGAACCCTTCGCCCAGGGGTGCGCTGACACCCTCACTCTGTGCACGGCAGACGAGACCTTACCAACCCCTCCTTCCTCCCCCGTCTCCTCTCCCCCCACCCACTTGAATGTAATTGTTTTTCTCTTGTGTGGGCAGGTAGCTGTTTATCTATTGATTTCATGTTAGTATTGAGTACAATGGATAGTCTCTTTTCTATTCTTGTGATATTTTACTAAGAAGAATGTTTTTCAGCTCCATCCAGGTAAATACAAAAGATAAAAAGTCTCCATCATTTCTGTGGTTGAAGAGTACTCCATGCTACACATACACCACAGTTTACTAATCCATTCCTCTGCTGATGGGCACTTGGGTTGGTCCCACACATTAGTAATTGTGAATTGAGCTGTGATAAACATTTTAGTGCAAATATTCATATGGTAAAATGATTTTTTTTTTCTTCTGGGTAGATACCTAGTAATGGGATTGCAGGATCAAATAGAAGGTCTACTTTTAGTTCTATGAGGATTCTCCATATTTCTTCCCATAGAGGTTGTACTAGTTTTCAGTCCCACCAGCAGCACAAAAGTGTTCCCTTTTCTCCACATCCACACCAGCATCTGCAGCTTTGAGACTTTGTGGTGTGGGCCATTCTTACTGGAGTTAGGTGATCTCTCAGAGTGGTTTGAATTTGCATTTCCCTGATGATTAGGGGCAATGAGTACTTTTACATGTGTTTGTTGGTGATTCAGCTGTCTTCTTCAGAAAAGTCTCTGTTCAAGTCTCTTGCCCACTTATAAATGCAGTTATTTGTTCTTTACTTGTTGACTAGCTTGAGTTCTCTGTAGATTCTAGTTATCATTCCTTTGTCAGATGAGTAGCATGCAAATATTTTCTCCCATTCTGAAGGCTGTCTGTTTGCTTTAGTTGTGGTACCCTTAGCTATGCAAAAGCTTTCAGCTTGATCATGGCCCATTTATTTATTTTTGGTATTGCTGCAATTGCCGGGGGGGGGGGGGGCTTCTTCATAATTCTTTTCCCAGGCTGATAGTATCAAGAGTTTTTCCCACACTTTCTTCTAGAATTTGTATTGTTTAGTGCCCTAAATTTAAATCTTTTATCCAGAGAGAATCAATTTTTGTAAGTGGTAAGAGGTATGGGTCCAGTTTCAGTTTTCTACATGTGGCTAACCAGTTTCTCAACGCCATTTATTAAACAAGGATTCTTTTCTCCAGTGTATGCTTTTATTTGGTTTATCAAAGATCAAATGGTGGTATTTGCTGTATTCATCGCTAGATTCTCTATTCTGTTCCATAGATCTATATCTCTATTGGGTAAGCTTTGACACCCCCCCCCCCAATATGTTTTACGAAGCAAATATCATTCTGATACCAAACCCCAGGAAAGGAACCAACAAAAAATAAAACTACAGACCAATATCATTAATGAATATCAATGAAAAATATTTAATAAGACCCTAGCAAAGAGATACAGCTATGAATAAAAAAAAATTATATGTCATGATTAACTAGACTTTATCCCAGGGATACAAGATTGGTTCAACACACACAAATCCATAAATGTAACTCACCACATAAATAGAAGCAAAAACAAAGACCACACAATCCTCTCAATAGATGCAGAGGAAGCATTTGACAAAATTCAGCATCCTTTTCTTACAGGAGCATACAAGAAAATAAGCATAAAGAGGACGTTTCTTAAACTTATAAAGGCATCTAAAACAAACCCACAGCCAACATCACACTAAATGGACTAAGACTGAAAGCTTTTCCACTTAGAACTGGAACCAGACAAGGGCGCCCACCATCCCCACTGCTACCAACATAGTGCTGGACATTCTAGCCAATGTAATAAGTGAAGAGAAGGAGATCAAGGGTATTCAACTGGGGACAGAGGAGGTCAAACTCTCACTCTTTGCTGATGATATGATGATATTATACTTAGAAAACCCCAGGGACTTTGCTGAAGATATATGACCTTATACTTAGAAAAACTCCAGGACTCAACCACAAGTCTTCTAGAAGTGATCAAGGAATACGATAACCTCTTGGAATATGAAATCAATGTCCATAAATCAGTAGCCTTCATATACACCAGTAACAGTCAAGCTGAGAATCAAATTAAAGGCACAATACCTTTCATAGTAGCTTCAAGGAAAATGAAATACTTGGGGATGTACCTAACAAAGGACAAGAAGAATCCCTAGAGTGAGAACAATGAAACCCGGAGAAAATAAATAGCAGAAGATGTTAACAAACGGAAGAATGTACCATGCTCATGGCTGGGAAGAGTCAACATTGTTAACGTCCATACTACCCAAAGGTATCTACAGATTTAATGCAATCCCCATCAAAGCACCAACACTTTACTTTGAAGAACTTAAAAATAGTGCTTAGTTTCATATAGAACCAGAAAAAAATAAAAATAGTCAATGCAATTTTTAAGAAATGACAAAAAAATGTTTGGAGGCATCATGTTACCAGACTTCAGGTTATACTGTAAGTCTATAGGGATCAAAATGGTGTGGTTGGGACGTGAGTGAGTGGCTTTGATAATTTCTCTGTCTTGTCAATAGCTCCTGAATATGACGTCTCACACTGCCTCCCATGGATCATCGGTTCTCTGTCCTGGCCGTGGTCCAGTCCCTGCCCTACTCTGTAAAGCAGTGCTGTGTCCTCACTCCCTCTCGACACCACCCTCTCACTGCCGCTGCTCATTCTCCCAGAGTGCACAGCTGGTCTTGCTGTTGCCTACCTGGACTCGGGATGACAGATGGAGTTTCTTGGTTTCTTCACCAGGAGCCTGAGGAAGCTTTTTCTCCACTTGCCTCCTCCATACACACCAACCACACCAAATCACTCACCCCTCAGTGCCATGGGATGTTCTCAAGCCTCTGTGTCCTTGCTCCTTTTTTTCTTTCTGTCTTAACTCTTCTCTGCTTGGGTGGGCCTTCTGATCTTGGAAGTCTCAGAGCCCTCACTGACTGAGAGCATCCAAGCCCACCTCTCTCTCTTCTGTGCTACTGGCACATATCTTGCTTCTGTGATAGCACATACTGCTGGGCGGAGGCAGTGTTTATCTACGCCCATCTGCTTCCCCTGGAGAAGATGTATTTCCTGCGGGGGCCAATGTATTTAACCAATTCTACTGATTCAGCTGTGTTTTCAGTGTTCCTAGCATATTTTCAGCACCTCAAATGTATTTGTTGAATAAATAAATGAATTTCCACATCATCTTAAAAGAAGAGCCAACTCTGATTACTCTTACATGCACCTTGAAATTAAAGGCCAGCTGATCTTATTGAGTTCCCTTTTGACCATTTTTCACATCTCTGTGAATCTAGGCTGTGAACCTCCTGATGAAAGGCCCAGCCAGAGACAAATTTAAAAGTGACGAAAGTTGCCTTCAACTCAATCTCTGAGGTTATCCTCAGACTCAAATCCCTGACAGCCCCCACTGTCATGTTAGTGATGTCATGTTAGTGATGTTCTCTGCATAAACCCAGGCATGCCCACATGCATGTACACATACACACACAAAGACACACATATGTGCATATATCTCTGCACTTGTGCACACATTAAACATCCATACATCTTCCATCCGGGCAGTTCCAGGGGCAAGCACCCACACATGCATATGTGTGAGACAGGCAAGGGGGGTGCCTCCCACATACCCACTTAGGGAGTGCTTGGTTTCCTCTCTGTGCTAATCCAACTACTTCACAGATAGTAAGACTTAACCCAAGTCTTAAAATAATTGGAAATATTACCCACAGTCAAATAGCCAGCATGGGTTAGCACTGGCTATTTAGTGGAATTCCAACCCTGAACACTCCTGGCTTCTTTCAGTCAACTATGTTCCCTATCTCTGCCCCCTTCCCCTTCACACTCCTGTGTTCTGGGTCACTGACACAAATCAGCTTCTTATGGGGTTTGTGTTGTAGGCCAGTGGTTTACTTTTTTGTTGAGAAATAATTAGGAGAAATGATGACAAGTCACTCAAACAGAACCCTTGCCTTTGGAATAGAAATGAAAAGACATTCTCAAGAGGTAATGTCAACCTGTACAATGTCAGGGTTATGACAGACTGGCGTCAGTTTATTACGACAGTATATGACTTTCTGGGCTGACGCTTGAGCATTGGGAATGGAGAATGTTAGCACTTAATAGACCTGAAGTTATCTTGCAAATATATGCCACAAAGATTTAAAAAATTGATTATATGTATTTTTATATTTCATACACATACATACCTTACATATTTTCTTCAAAATCTAAAAATACCTACATGTATATATGTGCTTGTACACAGATACATACACAGAGGTGTTTCCCTTTGCAAGTACTCCCACATTCATGTCCAAATTACGTTTTACAGAAAAAAATTGGCCTGATTTTCTAACAAACTTAAGTTGCTTCTCAGAACACTGCAAACTGTTTCCAATGAACACAAACCAGAAGCACAAAGCAACCAGACCGTTTATTAACTAACCTACTCCAGTGATACTAAGGATGTTCACATTTTGTTAACACTACAAATTGGTCCATAAATCTAATCAGGGACATGGTAACCTTCCCGCGGTGACGGGAGGAAACAATATTCTAGTCCGCATTTCTCCACCTCTAAAATAAATAAATAATGCTAAGCAAAGCAAAACAAAACTAGGGCCTTGGAGGTAAATCCAAAGTCAAGTTCATGAGTTGGGAATGTCACGCTGTTTGGAGACCTTCGGCAAAGTGTTTAGGTTGACTGTTGGTCTAAAGCACTTGTTCATGAGCTAGTCCCTGACAGACCTGAGATACTCGAAACACCCCTGGGAGTGGCCTTCTAAGCCCTCCCTCCACGACGAGGCAGACCCAGTTCCCAGCCCAGCTCCAGAAATGTCTAACACCAGGAATGAAAGAGTGGGCTGAAAAAAAAAAATAATAAAAAAATAAAAAGTTAAATTAAATTTTTAAAAAAGAAAGAGTGGGCTGGGAACCTGGGAACGGCTGAGAAGGCAAACGGGCAGATAGCACGTGGCACACAGTGACACCTAATGCATTTCCTTTCTCTCCAGAATTTTAAGGTTTGGTCTTTAGCCCACCCTGTCAGAAGTATGCAGAGAAAACGTTTGTTTCTGTCACTGCTGCTGCCCAGACTGGACGTCAAGAGCCCAGGGTTCTAGCTCTGCCCTGGCTGGGGTCAGGTCTGTAAGTTCTCTGGCTGAATATTCTCCATATGTCGCAGCTCCTGTCTTGGTCATAGAGTTCCCTAGAAGACTGTCACAGATGTTCCTGCTGACTTTAAAAGCTTCACTCTCAGCCCGGTGTGGTGGCTCATGTCTATAAATCCCAGCACTCTGGATGCTGAGGTGGATGGGTTCCTTGAGCTCAGGAGTTAGAGACCAGGCTGAGCAAGATTAGAACCCATCTCTATTTAAAAAAAAAAAAAAAACTATCTGGGCATAGTGGTGGCAGGCACTTATAGTCCCAGCTACTTGGGAGGCTGAGGCAGGAGGATTACTTGAGCTGAGGAGTTTGAGGTTGTTGTGAGCTGTGACACCACGGCATTCAACCCAGGGCACAGAGTGAGACTTTGTCTCAAAAAAAAAAAAAAAAAAGCTTTAGTCTCTGTTCTCCTGAGTTGTAAAAAAAGCTTTAGTCTCTGTTCTCCTGAGTTGCACTTCAGGAAAGACCCATCACTCATCTTCCTCAGGTTACTAATTTGTATGCAGTCCCATTTTGAACCTAGGGGTAGCTATGCCAAAATGAAAGTAAAAAGTATCTATGGGGGTGACAGGAGACGCAGAGGCAAGGCTGACACAGGTCTTCCACAATGGGAGCATTGAGAGGTGTGGGCCTACTGAGCTGACCTCAAAACAATTGAAAAGTTGTCCCCTTTCAAGAAGTAAGTCACTCAAAACTTTGGAAATCATTCTAAAAGGTTGAACACTAATCTACTATTTTAAACACGACATCTCAAATCTGGCTTAACTTTTAATAATGCTTTGAGACCTTTTTAATACAATTTTATAATTATGCTTCGAGAGCATATTGTGAAGTGTGCATTTAAGTCTCCCCCAGTTTTATGTTGGAGCCCCGACCCCCAAGGGGGCTTTGGACAGTGAGGAGGTTAAGATGAAATGACCAAGGTGAAGGCCCCCAGATGGAATCCGTGTTCTCAGGACAACAGGAAGAAAGATCAGAGCATGCCTCCTTTCAGGTATGTGAGGACACAAGACAGTGCCATTTACAAGCCACGATGCTGGCCCTGATGAGAAACTCAAGGCACCACCTCCACATCCATGAGGAGTGAGCAGGCACAGCCTGAGACACCCCGTCACAGCACGCCGCCTCCAGATCCATGAGGAGTGAGCACCCGCGGCCTGAGACACCCAGTCACAGCACGCGGCCTCCAGATCCATGAGGAGTGAGCAGGCGGCCTGAGACACCCCGTCACAGCACACTGCCTCCAGATCCATGAGGAGTGAGCAGGCGGCCTAAGACACCCTGTCACAGCACACTGCCTCCAGATCCACAAGGAATGAGCAGGCGGCCTGAGACACCCCGTCACAGCACGCTGCCTCCAGATCCATGAGGAGTGAGCAGGCGGCCTGAGACACCCCGTCACAGCACGCTGCCTCCCGATCCATGAGGAGTGAGCAGGCGCGGCCTGAGACACCCCGTCACAGCATGCTGCCTCAACAGTCTGAGCTGAATAACCCCTGTCTGTGCCTGTGTGCTCATGTGGAGCGCCGTGGTGCACACTTGGAAATTGCTATTGCCATGGTTTGAACTCCTCTTGATGGAAGAAGTTTCAGATAACACGGAGGCATATTTAAACCACAACACAAGACAAAATTCCAAAGCTGGGCCTTTCCCCAGGGCTTTGGGACATGCCTTCCTTCTGGTCCGCCCCACATCCCCCTGTCTGATTTCTATGTGTTGCAGAGGCAGGAATAGGTAAAGGTCTGGGAGACTGTTTTTCTCACTTGATCTCCCAGGTGTCTTCCCACCACTGCTGCAATACTACAAAGGAAACAACAAGGCCAAGTATGTGAGTCACTCCATCCCTCGGAAGGGCAGAGCTGGCAGCAGATGGCTTAGCTGTCCAATTTTCTATGGGAAACAAAGGCATTATGGGACCCAACTTTCCCTTTGCAGGGTTGTTCAGAGGGGCTGGGTCAGGGCCCATCATGCTGAGTCCAGGTGCCCAGGTGTTTGTAACATTATGGAGACAATTTGTGGACAGGCTGAATCTTATCCAAGAACAATGTGTTCCAGACCATCGTACCCCAAACCCAAGTATTGGAGATAAGGCTTTCCCTCTGAGCAGTCATTTAACTTGCAGGGTATTTAATTAGGAGACTTTGGGACCAATGCTTGTGTTCCCTGGGATTTCAGCAGGGATTATTTATTGCTAATTGGGAAGTTATTGGTCTGGGAGCCACAGAGGATGGTCTTGGGAGTTCTGCAGTGGAGTGCAGAGTGGCCCCAAGTGGGGCGAGGTGCAGACACTTGGTGCACACGCTCCCATCAGCCGTCAGATGCTCCACCCAAAAAGGGGCTCCAGCAGCTCTGGACAGCTGAGCCACCTCACAGTGGTGGATGGTGAAGACCGGCCACCAATGACACACCCAGCATCTGGGATTCATTCCTTAAAGTCTTTTTTTAAAGGGGATTGTGGGTAGAATCTAGTGATTTGTCAGCAATTACAAAATGACAAGTCCTTCATCCCTGGAGATTCTAGTCAGTAGGTCTGGGGTCAGGCCTGGGGACCCCTGTATCTCAAAGACTGTGGAAGATTCTTTTCACAGCCTCATTCCTGTGCTCTGGCCGGATGCTTTGAGGCCCTCCCAAGGTGAATTGAGGCTCCAGGATGCTGCATCTTGAGAGACAGCCTGGGCTGGGCATCAGAACGCAGTGGTCTCAGAAGGTCAGACGCAGCACACATGAAAATGAATGTCCCCAAGCACATCAGTGAGCTGTCGGGGCTGGGGCAGAGCTGGATGTTCCATGTCATCTTTTGACCCCCTAGCCAGGAGGCTGCAGCCATCTCAGGGCCAGGACGCTGCTCGGTTGAACTTCGGGCTCCCTGAATTGGTTCGTTTTCCTCCCAGGGAAAACAACCTCCTTATAAACACACAGAACTTAGGCTGGAGGGAAGAGTTGGAGGGTCATGGGCTCTTGTCTAAATCCATCCTGCAAAATTGACTTTCCTGTCCAAGAACACACAGCCCTGCTCTTACCTCCGCTGTGTGCTTTGGCAGTGTCAGGACAGCTGTAAAATTTATCCAAGGAAAACTGGCATTTATCTTGGGTCCACTTGCACCCAAGGAACCTGATAAACAGATGGGGGCTGGCCAGGCCATGGCTTAGTTGGTTATCACATTACAAAATACAAATGTCACCCTTTATTTCAGCAGGGATTATTTATTGCTAATTAGGAAGTCATTGGTCTGTTATATTCTAACAGGATCATTGACACCATTGAAAGGATCTACTTCCTGGTTATGTGAGGCTTCCCCCACTACAAAGTGGGGCAAGGAGGGTGCCCTGGGTGAGAAGGGACTTTCAGGCATTGTTGGCTATAAAGGAATAAAATAGCCCTGCTGGGTTAGCGTATGCACACACAGGGTACTTATCTGTAAAGGCTGTTTGAAAGAGAGAGAGAGAGAGAAAAGGAAAAAAAGAAATCAACAAGATCTGATGGGGGAGCTTGCAAAGGAGATCAGAATTCAGATCAAATGTCCCACCCTGGTATCTGTGGAGTTTTTTTTCTTTTGTGTCCCAGCTAAAGGCACTGGGAGGATCAGAGACCTCCTCCCAACTCTGTTTACTTTGGGAACACTCGGTGGTGTATGAATAACATCGCCTCCTTCCAGCATGCCTAATTAAATTGCAGAATGAGGGCGGAGGGAGGGGTTGCCCGGCCAGTCCATCACAGGGTTTTCTTAAGTAGCCAGGGACAGTGATGGATGCTGTGCGTGTCTCAGCTAGCTTCAGTGAACACCTATGCTCCTGCATTCCCAGTTTCTACTAGTGAGGGCAGAGGAGTGGATGCAGGAATCCAAGATGAGTGTGGTGGTTAAAAGTGGGATGGGAGACGGGTCCCTAACCTCCTCTGCCCTCACCTGATCACAAGAGTCTTAGCTGTGGGGATGAATGAGAAAATCTCCATCCAGCAATCGGGCAGACCACAGTGGGGCTGCCTCTGCTGAGACCATGTCCCATTCAAGGAACCAGGCTCAATTGGGGTGCAGTGGGAAACGGGGCAAAACAATCCAAAAGGAATCCCAGAAGAGGATGAGCTAACAGATGAGAGAGGAGAGGAGGCAGAAGACGGGAGGGCTGAGGGAGAGCATTTGGAGCAGAGTCTATGGCCGTGTCTATAATCCGACAATGGATCGCACGGGGACCCTACCATTCGGCCGTCCTGTTGTCCGCCCTGTGTTTACACAGCAGAACCAGGCAGCTGGGGCCCAGGCTCAGTCCGACTTTGTTCTCACAGCATGAAGGTGACCCCTGGTGAACCATGATTGGGGAAGCTTGTGCTGCCCACTGGGTCTCTGTGGTGGTCTGGACACGGGGGAAGTCGTCCAATTACGGGGTCACTGCTTCCGTCTCAGGAGGATTTAGTCTGGGCCAAGTCCCAGCTTGTCACCTTTTCATGAAAGCTGTGCACACCACCCCAGTTGTATTCCTGGTGACAGAGGCTGGCTGGAGCTGCAGATGGATTTCTTAGACAGATGCCAGCTGGGAGGGAACTTTGGTTGGCCTGCTCCCACTGGAGAGCCCGGTTGGAGAAGCACCAGGGGCAACCCAAGGGACCTTGCCCATCTGGAATCTAAAACACCCAAATTTTCCAATTTTCTAAACTGTTTCTTCAAACAATTTCTAATTGATATTTTCTTCATCTTTCTACACTTTAAAAATCATCCATAGGTGGATGGTGCCTGTGGCTCAGTGAGTAGGGTGCTGGCCCCATATACCGAAGGTGGCGAGTTCGAACCTGGCCCTGGCCAAACTGCAACAACAAAGAAATAAATAAACTTACTTAAAAAAAATCATCCATAGGAAATACTACCAATAGGAATTTTACTGCACACTAATTTCTCAGCTCCCGTTCCCCATTTGAGAATGAAATATAGTCCCCCCGTTCTGAACTTGGCAAACCTGTGCCAGTGGTATTCTCATAAATGAGGAGATATTAAAGAAAATCTTCTAAAATGTCTCTGTTTAATTTGTCTAACTATGTATTTGTCTGTTTACCTGCCTGATTCTCTCTCTAACTACATTACCTGTCCACCACCTATCTCAGTGAATAAAACCAACCTGGAAGGCACGCCTTCAGATGACACCTCTCCGGCCACCTCAGGTGCCTGAGCCCCTGCAGAAAGGAACCTTTCCAGCGTGTCCTGATGTCTACCATTTGACCAAATAAGTGGGCAATACAATATTCAAAGAAAGTAAGTGATTCCCTGGTGCTTGTGCCAAGTGTGAAATATCTTCAATCTCTCAGGTCCAGGCTGTCATAACATTTTAGTCCCTGGTTTCCAACGTCCAGCACAACCTATTAAACAAACAGCATGACCACCCCGGTGTGGGCCACACTCCTGGGGTTAAGTTATTCCACCTAAAATCCTTTCCCTCTTTCTTAGCTGATATTCATGACCACTATTCTTGTGCTCTGAATACCAAACAAAGGCGGACAGAGCTGGCTCAGCGGCTGCACAGCTGAGGGGAAAGGGCGGCAAGGGAAAGCATCTACCCCACAATTTGCCCTCAGAAAATAAATACTCCAAATGCCTCTCAGAAGCCAGGTTCTTCACTTTTTAAAAAAAACAGCAGACTTTTTTTTTTTTTTTTTTTTTAAATAAGAGAAAGCAGTAACCAGTCTAATTTCAAGAGAAACAGTGGAAGGGCTCTCTCGGGCTCAGACGCAGGGAGGCAAGTTGTGCCCGGTGGTGAGCACCGTCACAGGGTACCTTCTCTACTGGGTGTCCCCCTGCCAAACCTCACACTCTGCATCTGGGTCGCTTCTGCTCATCACCCGCTCTTCACTGTTGAAATAAGGCTGGAAGGGACACAGAGGAGAAATGATCTGAGCATGGAGGTTCCAAGAGGAGAGAAGAGAGAATGGGGAAAAAAGGCCCATTCCTACCACAGCACAGCCATCCAGGGCACATTCCTACCATGGCACAGCCATCCAGGGGCCCATTCCTACCACGGCACGGCCATCCAGGGGCACATTCCTACCACGGCACGGCCATCCAGGGCCAGCTGCGAGGAAAGGCAGGATGTCTTCTGCCAACTCTAATGGTCTGCCATATGGAACCAAGTTAGAAGAACTTGTTTTCTTTGTAACAAAACCCACGTTATTTATGTGAGACTATAGAAAAGGAACGGCCCCTTATCATGCTTCCTTGGGGGAGTATGTACTGAGTATTGCCAACTTTCCAATTTCATTGGAATCCTCCCTGCAATCTAGGAAGTAGGTAGTTGCCACTTTAGGCAACCGAGGCACAGAGGGTCAGTCAATGGCAGTGGTCTGAGTGGAGGGCTGTCCTCCAGCAGCCCAGGGAGTTGTCCTCAGCACCCTTAGGGGACATTGCCCCCGATCTCCAGGATGGGGGTGTGAAATTCCCGAAAGCATTTATCTCTCAATCTTCAACCACACTCAGACGAATCACTGGAAGGACTTTGATATGGAAATTACGAGACTCGCTGAGGTTGTCTGGAAAGCTTCTTGCTGTCACAGAGTGTTGGGCAATGTGTAAGAAAGCCAAAATTTGGGAGTTCAAATGACAAGTCTCCTTTTCATGTCTCGTGATAGGAAATTTCTGGCTTCTAAAGCAATTGGTCTTTGTTTTTTTTTTGTTTGTTTGTTTGTTTTTTGAGACAGGGTCTCCCTCTGTTGCGCAGGCTGGAGTGCAGCGACATGGCCTTAGCTCACAGCTACCTCACACCGCAGGGCTCAAGTGATCCTCCTGCCTCAGCCTCCTTAGTAGCTGGGAGTATTCCAGATGTAGACCACCCTGCCTGGGTGAGTTTTTACCAAGTTATTGTAGAAATGGGGTCTCACTATATTGCCCGGGCTGGTCTCAAACTCCTAAACTCAAGTGATCCTCCAGTCCCAGCCTCCCAGAAGAGTAGAATTACAGGTATGAGCCATGACACCTGACCTTAAATTGATTGCTTTAAGCATCGTTAAGGTCACGATACATGTGGGAAAGCCCTTTTGAGACATTGGCTCTTACAACTTGAGTGGTGGAGTCTTCTCACTTAGTCGTTCTACTTCTCTGCATTAGCTCTATGCAGTTTGGCAAAGATCTGTTCAAAAACAAAGTCTGAAGCCCCAGAAATGACTTTCCAAAGAGCATCGTTGAAATAAACTGCATTTTACATACTAGATATCTGCTACAATCAATAAGATCTGTCTAGCTTAAAATGGAAAACAGTATGATTATCTAAGTGAGTAAAGAACCATAGAAAGGGAGAGAGAGATCCCATCTTTATAAGATAATTATTTTATCAAATAATAAGCCCACGGGGCCATCCAAGGAAAACATTCTGAAAGCAAGCACTCGGGTTAGGAATGCTTACCTCTGTGCTTGGGATCAAAGGAGTTATCCGTTGCCTGCGTTATGCTGGCCTACATTTTTTAAATCTTTATTTCAACACGGACAGGGATTCTTAACTGAAAGAGGAGTGTTCTGAGAGTCCCAAAGCACCTGCTCCCAGCTAAGGTGGCACAAAGCCCCTCTCTGCCTCTTGCTCCAGATCTCAGGCTGTAAACGCGCGTCCTTTTGGTATAGACCTTTGTATTTATTCATTTATTTATTTTACATTTCTGTGCCGTTTTTGCTGACCCTTTTGCTGTTTGAAGGGGCCCTCAGACGTGGAGCTGAAGTGCCGTCCAGTGCACCTCCGTCCACGTGCCGTCCAGCGCACCTCCCCCCACGTGCTGTCCAGTGCACCTCCCCCCACAAGCTGTCCAGTGCACCTCCGTCCACGTGCTTTACGGAGGAATCCGCCCATGTCAGGTACGCTCCATCAGGCAAGAGCTGTACTGCTGTTTGCCGTGATGTCTCTATGAATGAATCAATTATCTATAGGAAATAAAGTGTTTTCTTATTTCATTCAATAGAAACACTTGCAAAACAATAAGGAAATGTTTAAACCAGAGGTTCAAAGGAACCTAACTCTGTATCCACAGCAACCTTACAGAACAAACAGGAAGGACTTCCATCTGAACAGCATGACTGCACGCCCAGAGCTTGGGGGCGCATCCGTCTCCCCTAAAGCCACACTCCAGGGGTGATGAGCAGGAATCTAGCCACCATGGGCAGGCCGGAGGAGCCTGCTGAGTGCCCTGCTATCTGCACCCAGACCCCTGCTGGAGGCTCGCTAAATCGCACACTGAGTTGGGAGTGGTATTCCGCTGGTGACATCATTGGTACTCAAAACACATGAAAATGTAGAGGCGCTTCACCTCTATGGAGGGGCTACACATCTAGCAAAGCTAATTTCCCTGTTTTAGGAGTGGCTCTTAAGTTAGTGCCAGGCATTGACGGGAGGACACCTGGGTGCCCGGGCGGACTCTCAGGATACCTGAGCAATGTCACGTCTGCCTGGAGGGCTGCTCCCTGGGGACCAGAGGTGGAAACACCTACATGGCAGGGAGCTGGGACCTCAGGGGGAGCCCACAGTGGAGAAAGTAGGAATTATTTTGTGGCTCTTCAATTACTACAGAAAATAGTAATGAATGTCTCCCTGAAAGACACATTTCAGTAACTTGGGAGTTGACCTTCACCACAACAAACTTCTCCAAAGGCTGACAGGAGCTACATGGAAGCACTTTTGTTTCACAAGGCATCTCTCTGGCCAGGCCATAGTCCTGCCCTGGCCATCTGTCTCCCTATTGCCCCTGCAACCTATTTGACGCTAGTACAATAAAATTAAAATGGCCAAAAAATGCCTTCCAAAGCCCTAAGACCTATAAAATGAGTTCGATAAAAGTCTGTTTACTGTTAAGAAGTAAGGATGAAGGCTGAGGTGGGTGGATTGCCCACGCTCTGGAGTTTGAAAGCAGCCTGAGCAAGAGTGAGACCCTGTCTCTAAAAAACAGCCGGCCGTTGTGGCGGGTGCCTGTAGTTTCAGGTACTCGGGAGGCTGAGACAAGAGAATCGCTTGAGCCCAAGAGTTTGAGGTTGCTGTGAACTATGACACCACGGCACTCTACCAAGGGCAACAAAGTAAAACGACGTCTCCAACAAAAACAAGAGCAAACAAAGTACGAATTAGTTTGCCGGGATACACACAGAACAGTTTCTCCATTACCCACACTCTAATGGAACATCCATTTGCTTTTCTCTCCCACGATAGAAACATACATATATATATTAATTTAGATACAAACTACGTAAATTTTATAGGATTGCCATCATTCATATATTTAAAATAAAATAACCCAATTTTAACCAATTTCCCTAAAAAGGAAATAAAGCTGTTACTATGTGAAAATTCAAATTGCAATTCCCACTTCTTTTTTGTTGTTTGCTTTGTTTTTTAATGTTTTTTATTAAATCTTAGCTGTGTACATTAATGCGATCATGGGGCACCATACACTGGTTTTATAGACCGTTTGACATATTTCCATCACACTGGTGAACATAGCCTTCCTGGCATTTTCTTAGTTATTGTGTTAAGACATTTATATTCTACATTTACTAAGTTTCACATGTCCCCTTGTAGGATGCACCGCAGGTGTAATCCCACCAATCACCCTCCCTCCGCCCATCCTCCCCTCCAAACACAAAAGATTGTCAAGGATTGCCAACCAGCCCACCTGCTCCCTGTCTCTTTCATCTCTAGGTTCTGCTTCCTCTCATGAAAGCCCCATTCATGGATTCTTTTTTTTTTATGAAAGTCCCATTCGATGGCTTCTGCTCTGGCCCCTGTTTTAAGCCCAATCAAACAGGGTTGTGGTGACCATCTGAGCGGATGCTGTGAGGCGTTTCCTCGTGTCCCTCAAGGTAGGACGCGTCCCTCTGGCTGCTGGGAGGGCCCTTTAGGGAAGCTGCAGGCTTCCCACACCCAGTGACTGGTGGCTGTGGGTGACCACAAGCCCAGTGGCTCCCGCCAACTCAAGACGGCCGTAAAGGGCCCTTTGGCTCCAGAGCTACACCTAGTGTGTGCCAGTCTTTGCCTGTATTCATGTCCTTAGTTATTTTTTCTCTCTTCATTATTTATAAAATAGACAAAATAAATATTGAATTTTAAGGATGATAAAGGACTCGAGTTATAGTGAGTTTTTCCCTACCTCTTGGAACAGGTCCTGTGTAGTGAATTTCTGACAGTATCCTCCCTGTTCTGTCTTTTGGAAGGGCAACATGTCTCTCCAAGGTAGAATATTTTCCAACAAGAATTGAGTGTCCCTTTGTTAGAAATTTGGATCAATCAGCTACTACCTGATTTGACAGAAAGTACATTTGGCCTATAGCATCCTTCAGGTCTTTCTCTTTCGATTTTTCTAGAAAAATTCATCAGCTTGACTGGCACAGGAATAGAAGTCAAACACATGCCCAGTCAGCAGGGAAGGGCCGGTCTGGCCTGGCCAGACAGTAGTTCTGAGGCCTGTTTTGTTTCTGGGATTCTATCCATTTTCTACAAACGTGGTTTAACAATGCTTTCTTTCATTTTTTTCTCCTCTAGTAGTTTTTACTTACTTTTTTTAGACTCAAATGATTTTTAAAATTTTTTTATATCTTGGGAGAAATTTTATAATAGCCTAACATTTTGTCTTAGAATTTTTAACATTTTGAAATCATTCAAATTTAAATTTAAATTTGCATTTAAGTTTTACTAAATCTTTTCTACTGGATGAATTTTTCATAAGAACGTATACAAATATTTATAATACTTTTAAATAATACCTTGTGGATTATGAATGGTAATAAGAAAATGGCTATTATATAACGATTCATGTTGTAATGAAGGCAGTGGCTGATTTAAATTAGAAACCCAACAATTTCCTTCTGGCGTGTTAACAATAAATGATATGAACATCAGTAGGAATATTAAATATTAGCACTATACCATTACTGATAAGTTGCTTGTTTTTTTTTTTTAATTTTACATGTCAAAGTCCTCCCCCATGAGTTCATGATTCACAGGTTCTGTTTAGGAAAACAGAGTATTTTAGATGCTGCTAGACACACAAGATCACTTGATTACTACACTAATTCCTTAAGTTAAAAAGTAAAGTTACTTTACTTCCATTGTCAGAATGGCTGTAACATATTGACTTCATTAGACTATAATATTTTATGACCATCTGCTAGAAAATGGTCATAGCAAATATATAATTCACCTGTCCTGGGAGTCAACAATGTTAGGATAAAAATAAAGAGAAAAACTATGAATGAGCAGGCATTAGTGATGTGAAAGGCCACCTCTTAGATAGCATGACATTGCATGGGACACAGTCTCAGCAGCCACACAATGCCTGCACTCAGCAGCCCTCCCCACTCAGTGTCACTGACCCAATTATGAAGAGTATTTTCTCGTTCGTTTTTAAAAGTCAAACTGTTTATTGTTACTTTTTGCCATTTGGTAGCATTTGACACAGGCTTCAATCTTCAGAATACCCTAGATTCAGGACAAAAAACTTTTACATTAAGTTTTGTACAATAGAAACGTCTTAGCAGTCAAAATGTAGACTTTAAAAAAATACATGCAAACCATACTTTCCTGAAAACACTAAGCCTTGAACAAAGCATCCAACTACACAAATGCAGAATAAAAACAGCATTTCAGCTCCACCAAAAGTTGTCATCATGAATGGTGCAAAAGTCACCTGACTTCACTAGGCACTGTTCACTTTTTAAATGAGACAATAAAAAATATTGTTCCCAAACAATATCCCAGCTATAGGGTAGGTTTCCGAGGGTCTTCAGCTTGATACTTCAGTAGCGAAGAGGTGAATACTATTGAGATCTGGAACGTGACCTCTATCCTCCACGACTATAGCAAGGAGGAGACCACCTTCTATACATCTGATCCCTGTCTGGAGCAGCTCTCCGTGCTCCTCCACCTCCACCACCCCCGCCCCTGTTATGATCTGCTATAGTGTTTCAACAATCATACCCTCTGTCCCCACCATCAGAGCCTCCATCATAGCCTCTGTCTCCACCATCAGAGCCTCCATCATACCCTCTGTCTCCACCATCAGGGCCTCCATCATACCCTCTGTCCCCACCATCAGGGCCTCCATCATACCCTCTGTCTCCACCATCAGAGCCTCCATCATACCCTCTTTCTCCTCCCCCAGAAACTCCATCAGACCCTCTGACTCGACCCTCAGAGCCTCCATCATACACTCTGTCTCCATCACCAGAGCCTCCATCATACCCTCTGTCTACACCCTCTGAGCCTCCATCATACCTTCTGTCTCCACCATCAGGGCCTCAATCATACCCTCTCTCTCAATCATCAGAGCCTCAATCATACCCTCTGTCCCCACCACCAGAGCCTCCATCATACTCTCTATTTTCACCACCAGAGCCTCTATCATACTCTCTGTTTTGACCATCAGAGCCTCCATCATAACCTCTGACTCCACCCTCAGAGCCTCCATCATACCCTCTGTCTCCACCAACAGAGCCTCCATCATACCCTCTGTCTACACCCTCAGAGCCTCCATCATACCCTCTGTCTTCACCATCAGAGCCTCCATCATACCCTCTGTCTCCACCATCAGGGCCTCCATCATACCCTCTGTCTCTATCATCAGAGCCTCCATCATACCCTCTGTCCCCACCACCAGAGCCTCCATCATACTCTCTAGTTTCACCACCACAGCATCCATCATACTCTCTGTCTTGACCATCAGAGCCTCCATCATAACCTCTGACTCCACCCTCAGAGCCTCCATCATACTCTCTGTCTCCACCATCAGGGCCTCCATCATACCCTCTCACTCTATCATCGGAGCCTCCATCATATCCTCTGTCTCTATCATCAGAGCCTCAATCATAACCTCTGTCTCCATCCCCAGAGCCTCCATCATACTCTCTGTCTTGACCATCAGAGCCTCCATCATAACCTCTGACTCCACCCTCAGAGCCTCCATCATACCCTCTGACTCCACCATCAGGGCCTCCATCATACCCTCTGTCTCTATCATCAGAGCTCCATCATACCATCTGTCTCCACCCCCAGAGCCTCCATCATACCCTCTGTCTCCACCCCCAGAGCCTCCATCATACCCTCTGTCTTGACCATAAGTGCCTGCATCATACCCTCTGTTTCTATCATCAGAGCCTCCATCATACCCTCTGTCTCCACCCCCAGAGCCTCCATCATACTCTCTGTCTCCACCAACAGAGCCTCCATCATATCCTCTGTCTGCCACATCAGAGCCTCCATCATACCCTCTGTCTCCACCATCAAAGGCTCCATCATACCCTCTGTCTCTATCATCAGGGCCTCAATCATACCCTCTGTCTCTATCATCAGAGCCTCCATCATACTCTCTGTCTCCACCATCAGAGCCTCCATCACACCCTCTGTCGCCACCCCCAGAGCCTCCATCATACCCTCTGTCTCCACCATCAGAGCCTCCATCATACGCTCTCTCTCCACCCTCAGACACTCCATCATACCCTCTGTCTCAACCCTCAGAACCTCCATCATACCCTCTGTCTCAACCCTCAGAACCTCCATCATACTCTCTGTCTTCACCATCAGAGCCTCCATCATACCCTCTGTCTCCACCCCCAGAACCTCCATCATACCCTCTGTCTCCACCCTCAGAGCCTCTATCATACCCTCTGTCTCCACCATCAGAGCCTTCATCATACACTCTCTCTCTACCCTCAGACGCTCCATCATACCCTCTGTCTCCACTCTCAGAGACTCCATCATACTCTCTGTCTTGACCATCAGAGCCTCCATCATAACCTCTGTCTCCACCCTCAGAGCCTCCATCATACCCTCTGTCTCCACCATCAGGGCCTCCATCATACCCTCTGTCTCTATCATCAGAGCCTCCATCATACCCTCTGTCTCCACCCCCAGGGCCTCCATCATACCCTCTGTCTCCACCATCAGAGCCTCCATCATATCCTCTGTCTGCCACATCAGAGCCTCCATCATACCCTCTGTCTCCACCACCAAAGGCTCCATCATACCCTCTGTCTCTATCATCAGGGCCTCGATCATACCTTCTGTCTCTATCATCGGAGACTCCATCATACACTCTCTCTCCACCCTCAGACACTCCATCATACCCTCTGTCTCCACCCTCAGAGCCTCCATCATACTCTCTGTCTTCACCATCAGAGCCTCCATCATACCCTCTGTCTCCTCCCCCAGAACCTCCATCATACCCTCTGTCTCCACCCTCAGAGCCTCCATAAAACCCTCTGTTTCCACCCTCAGACCCTCCATCAAACCCTCTGTCTCCACCCTCAGAGCCTCTATCATAGCCTCTGTCTCCACCATATGAGCCTCCATCATATCCTCTGTCTGCCACATCAGAGCCTCCATCATACCCTCTGTCTCCACCATCAAAGGCTCCATAATACCCTCTGTCTCTATCATCAGGGCCTCAATCATACCCTCTGTCTCTATCATCGGAGCCTCCATCATACCCTCTGTCTCCACCCCCAGAGCCTCCATCATACCCTCTGTCTCCACCATCAGAGCCTCCATCATACACTCTATCTCCACCCTCAGACACTCCATCATACCCTCTGTCTCCACCCTCAGAGCCTCCATCATACACTCTGTCTCCTCCCCCAGAACCTCCATCATACCCTCTGTCTCCACCCTCAGAGCCTCCATAAAACCCTCTGTTTCCACCCTCAGACCCTCCATCAAACCCTCTGTCACCACCCTCAGAGCCTCTATCATACCCTCTGTCTCCACCATCAGAGCCTTCATCATACACTCTCTCTCTACCCTCAGACACTCCATCATACCCTCTGTCTCCAACCTCAGAGCCTCCATCATACCCTCTGTCTCCTCCCCCAAAACCTCCATCATACCCTCTGTTTCCACCCTCAGACCCTCCATCAAACCCTCTGTCTCCACCCTCAGAGCCTCTATCATATCCTCTGTCTCCACCATAAGAGCCTCCATCATATCCTCTGTCCCCACACTCAGACCCTCCATCAAACCCTCTGTCTCCACCCTCAGAGCCTCTATCATACCCTCTGTCTCCACCATCAGAGCCTTCATCATACCCTCTGTCCCCACCATCAGAGCCTCCATCATACCCTCTGTCCCCACCATCAGAGCCTCCATCATACCCTCTGTCCCCACACTCAGACCCTCCATCAAACCCTCTGTCTCCACCCTCAGAGCCTCTATCATACCCTCTGTCTCCACCATCAGATCCTTCATCATCACTCTCTCTCTACCCTCAGACACTCCATCATACCCTCTGTCTCCACCCTCAGAGCCTCCATCATACCCTTTGTCTCTACCATCAGAGCCTCTATCATATCCTCTTTCTCCACCTTTAGAGCCTTCATCATACGCTCTGTCTCCACCATCAGAGCCTCCATCATACCCTCTGTCTCCACCAGCAAAGCCTCCATCGTAACCTCTGTCTCCACCTTTAGAGCCTCCATCATACCCTCTGTCTCCATCCTCAGAGCCTCCATCATACCCTTTGTCTCTATCATCAGAGCCTCCATACTCTCTGTCATAATAATCCCAAGGGCATGAACTGCCACAGGTAGGTCTTCCCATGTAAATTCCTGGTGTTGTAGTATGTGGTCTATTTGTTATAGAGAAATGAATTGTGGTCCTAAGACCATCAAGGTCCATTCCACTGGCACGTTCCTTAGCTTCCTTGGCATCATCTACATTTTCAAAATATCCGAAGGCGAATCCTCTTGAATGCCTAGACTGCTGGTCGCACACAATAGACACATCTGCAGTGGGACCATATTTAGAGAACACTCCTCTTGGATCTCTTTCTGTGGTGTACAAGTTCAACCCAAATACTCCAAGACAACAGTAGGGATCAGGATTTGCCCCATTCCCAGCATGACACCTGCAGGTAGACACGGGAGAACGGCTATGGCTGTGATGACTGTGAGAATCACGACTGTAAGACCTGCCCTCAGTTAGTCTATGGGAGCGGGAACAAGACCATGACCTTGTATCCTTCAAGAGCTTCTTCTAGGCCTCGACCTAGATTCAGATCTGGACCTGGACCTGTAACCTTCCTTGGAGCGAAACCTTGTAGGGGTATGCCTTGCATATTTCCCTGATCCGTGAGCACTTCCACTTCTGGAAGCTGAGCAGGATTCCCACTTGCTGTAGTTCTGTCCACCACTGTCACTCCTGACTCCTGGCTGCTTCGTTGCTCCATGTGCTTCATGAAGAGTGTTCTTTTCTCCCTCTTCTTTCCCTTTTATTTTTAGTTATCATGTATTAATTATCCATATTTATGAGATACAGACAGGGTATTTTGATACGTGTATAAAACGTATAATAACAAGATCAAGGTAATTAGCATAACCATCACCTCAAACATTTATCATGTCTTTTTCGTGAACCTTCTAAATCCTGTCCTCTAGTTTTTTGAAATACACAATAAATGATCACTAAAAAAGGATTCTATATATAGAACAGTCCTTTTGGGGCATATCCTAACATGCAGTTGAAATCCAGCCATGAATGGGCAAGATTTGATTTTCATTCATTTTTTTTATTTCATTGGTCATCATGTGATGAGCTCCCACGGGAGGCCAGCCCTGATGGAGTGTGCAGTGTCCCTCAGTGGTCATCACATGACGGAGCTCCCACGGGAGGCCAGCCCTGATGGAGTGTGCAGTGTCCCTCAGTGGTCATCACATGACGGAGCTCCCACGGGAGGCCAGCCCTGACGGGTGTGCAGTGTCCCTCAGTGGTCATCACATGACGCAGCTCCCACAGGAGGCCAGCCCGACGAGCTGTGCAACATTCTCTCTTCAGTCAGGTCCTTGCACTCTCAGCAGTTGTCACAGTGGCTTATACATTTCTCTTGTCAAAAGCAGAAGCACCCGGATGGAGTCGGTGCGTGAAGACCCAGCCTAGGCTGTCTCAACTCTATCCCTTCCGCTTTCATTCAAACCTCCAGTCCCAGGGTCTCCTTACTGAACGGGTTCACTCAGCCCGCGCATAGACACTGAAATCCCTGCCAACCTAGTTTGCATGACAATTTCGGGTCTGTGTACACTCCATAACTTAACTCCCCTGTAAAATCTCCACAAGGAAATCAGCGTCTGCCTGTGTATTTATTTGTTTGTTTTCAGAAGTCAGGTGGGCTGTCGGTGCTTGCCAGCTCAGCCTGTCTTACATATATATTGCAGATAAGGACAAATCAGGCGACTACCCGCAGTGCTTCCTTGGGATGCTCCTATTCCTCAACACTGCCATTTCTGGGGGGAAGCAGAGAGGAGAGACAAAGGGAAACAGGGGAGGTGGGTTGGTCGTGCTGGTGGTTGTGGAACACTGTAAGTTGCATTTTCAGCAGATATTTTTAGCTTTAAAAGGAAGCTATTATGTAAGGAAAACAGTCTGGTTTATCTTTTTAAAAGGGAACGAAGCATCCCATCTCTGCCCTTTATTTCAAATAGTAGGAAGGGAATGAAATATTATAACAGAGAGAACATACAGGGCTGGACGGCACACTCAGAGCAGAGTGACAAAGTCCTATCACGTCCGACTAGTGAGCAGTGTCCAGGATCAGGCGATTGGTGCCACCAGGCACATGCCTGCTGCTCCCCTTGCCGCCACAGCTGGGAATGGGGATAGAAAGTGTCAAATACTCCAGGATTTTTAAATTTATGAGCAAAGCGTAGTAAGTCTACAAACTTATGGGGAACAATGCAAATACTTGCTAAATATACTCCCCTGAGATACATAAACAAAACAAAATGACCAGGTCATTGTATTTTTACTCTACTTAAGAAATATACAATCTAGTAGGGGAAAAACTGGATATATGTGCAAATGAATGTGTTACAATAGCCTGGGAATGAACTAAAAAACATAAAAATAAAACATAACAATGAAGAAATACATATATCAAGGTAGCACAGAGATGAGAGCTTGAATCCACCTAGAGAGACTGAGAAGTTTTCTAGAAGGTTCTCTCTGATGTGGGTTTTGAAGGATGAAGAGGAGTTCGCCATGTGGGAAAGGCTGAGCATGGCAAGTCAGCCCTAGGGACTAGGAGACACAAACGGACACACCTTGTCTGTCAAGGTGGCCAATAGAAAACATGTTCCAACATCCCAGAAATTTTGAAAACCTATAACAGTGCTGGAAAATAAGAAGTGAAACCTCAGTGGATCTGAAATTTTGAGGCAACCTAGTAAATATAAAATTAGATGAAAGCAGGAAGTGTTACCCCAAGCAAAGTAGAGAGGGTCTGTCGTAAGACAGAGGCCAAGCTCCTTTTTAGGGTCTGAGCTCTGAGGTAGTTAACAGAGGGATACAGAAAGTCTTAGGGCTAGGCAGGGGTAGTTGTTTGGGAAACTGGATAAAAGCAACTCTATCTTCCCATAGTTTGTCTTGTGCAGAACAACTGCTAGCAAAAGTTGCCACCCAGAGGTGGAAGCAACAAGGGAGAGTCCAACTCAGGATATGGGCTGGGCACCGCGAGCTTCTGATGACAAACCTGCCAGAGTCCCCTGACGCCTTGCCTTCACCCTGCCCCCAGCTGGCTCACAGTCTGGCCGCCAGCACGTCCCACCTGCCCCATACCAGCACTGCAAGCAGATGGGACAGGAAGGCTAATTTAAAAAAGAAAAGAAGGCTGCATAATATTCCATAGTGTACATGGAATTATTAACCCATTTGTGTATCGATGGGCACTTGGGCTTTTTCCATGACTTAGCAATTATGAATAGGGCTGCGATAAACATTCTGGTTCAAATATCTTTGTTAAGATGTGATTTTTGGTCTTCTGGGTATATGCCCAGCAGAGAAATTATCAAATTGAATCAGACTTTTAAATGGGAATGATAATGAGAATATCATCCCTTTCCAAATAATTTATCTACAGTTGGTTTCAATCTCTTTAAAGGTTCTATATTAACTAAATTTTAACTGAGAGTAAAAGTCCATGGGGTCCTAATTGTCCAGCCCATTGTAAGTGCCAAGGACCTACTTTAGCTTTATCACCTTTTTGGTCAGAACTTCATAACCATCGTGGGATATTTAGGCAAGGCAATAATTCTGATGACTGGGATGAGACATTTTCCTTTGTTCACTAACTTACATCTCTTTTAGGTTATAGGGTATGCCTTATTTAAATTCGTTGGGGTCCCCGGGAATACTATAATTTGATTCTCTGTATTGATTAAAACCGTGAAGGTTTACCAGTTGGTACATCTCAGTAGATATTAAAATTAATTTAGAACTTTTCTGTATGGGCACAAAACTCAAAATCCTTTTATATCTTAACTTTATAAATTCTTGTGTAAATTTTGGATTTCCAACTGGGTAGACTGTGGAGCTCTCTTTCAATTTTCCATTTCTTTACCCTGTATCTTTGTTTTTTTTTTTTTTTTTTTTTTTTTTTTTTGCTGTGGTTGTGGTTTTGCTTTTGGTACTTACCATACATACATACATATATTCAGAGGAGGGAAAGTCTCCATACCTTGCTCTTATTTAGAAATCTCTTCCTGCAAAGTGTCTCACATGAGTAACATCGAGTTAAGGGCTTCCCACATGGCAGTGGTTGCTTTATAGGGTTTAAGCACTACAGGTTTAATTTAAGTTGTATTAATAACTTAGTTGTGCCACATAAGCACCAGGAGTGACTTTTTGTATAAGCCCAAGAATCAGAATCTTTGTTACTGCAGAGACTTGGATAGTAGTATTAGCAAAGATATTTTCTGGGATCTTAATGAGTCATCTGTTTATAGGAATTTAGACCCAAACATACCACATGGAAATTCTCTTTCTTACAATCAGCCACCCAATTATCCTCCATGTCGCACAGGGTATTAGCATTTTCCGTAAAAGAGGATCCAGTGTCTGCTGGACATTCATAATCAAGAGACACAAGATAAGACTCGCTCCTCTGAACCTATCACTAGTAACAGTTTATGCTGGAATCTAGACATGCAATTCAATATGAAACACACAAATAAGTCCTGGCTGGAGCACACAGTCCACGGTCACTTAAAGGAGTACCTATCTCTTGGTTCTAAGTACTGATTATTAAAGCTTCTGATGTAGATAGATTAAATGTATGCTAGAGATTCAATAGAACTTCACCAAATGCAGCACAAAGCAGCATGGCTCAAATTGCAAGTTTTCCAACAGGTAGCAGAGCCAGTTACCAAGCCAAAAGAAGAGAAGAAAGACCTCTGGTGGTTTCAGTAATCATCTAGGCTCCCTCCTCACTGCATCAATTGTTGTGGTCACCCTGCACTTGGTTTGTGTTTTGAAATTGAGAACATGAAAATCTTCATTACTCACGCAGTGGGGCTTTCTGCGGAGAGGAGAGCAAACTCACATATACTTTTTTTGGTGTTAAGAACATTTAAAATCTATTCTCTTAGAGATTTTAAGAACACAATGTATTATTATTAACTATAGTTGTACAATAGATCTCTTGAACTTATTCCTCTTGTCTAACTAAAATTTTGTAACTTTTGATCAACATCTTCCCAGTTCTCCTAACACTCCTCCCATCCTATCT